>PUFA01000911.1:0-68266 GCA_003508835.1 Eonycteris spelaea | reverse complement strand
CCAACTTCCCTGCAAGGCCCGTTTCTGGAGGACCGCAGTAAGGCGTTCGTTGAGGGGCTTGCCTTCCTTGGGTGCCATGACTTCTCCAAGGTTAAAAGGCTTCTCTCTTTCCTTCATAGACACAAGTGCAAAGAGGTGCGGAAACTCTCGACGACGTTGCTGAACGCTGCAGAGGACGATTTCTCCGCATGAACGCTGAGCTTTCCCAAGCATAGGCCCGAACCCGCTTCCTACGAAATTCCATACCGAGAACGGCAGAGTTTCCCTCGTTAAGCTCCCACGCTGTAGTGGTCTTTAGCTTTCTATTAGACTTTGGAAACTACGGTTATCTGCTCACCTGTGGGACCACACCACACTGCCTGCGTGCGGTACCTGCATGTCACGTAGCGTGAAGGGTGACAGGGGCGCAGTGTTTCCAAGCAGAAACGTACAGAGAGGGAGAGGCTCCTTTCAAAGCGGTGCCTCAGCGCTTCCTTGTCACAGTGATCTCACATCTGAAGTCAGCATTGGATGCCCACGCGAATGCTCCAACGGATGTTCCGTGCCCCTCGGAAATCTCTCTGAACCACCTTTGCCTTCTCCGCTGGATCCTGAAACACGCAGTGAGTATGTATGCAACGGTGCGCCGAGAACACAAACTCCAGGCGCAGGATCAACACAGGGTTTCTCCAGGAATCTCGCGTGAACACTACACACCAAACGCAGTGGCCTGGTGCTTTTCTGGGCCAAAAGAGCCTGCACAGGAAAGCTGGAACTGTGCGGACTGTACAAAGGACAAAGAAGCTGCCGCTGCATTACTACCTTCTCGTGCGTGGCAGGAGAGAGCAAGCTCGGGAGCCTGGATGTCGAGACAGTTTTCAGTAGCAGCTCTTTGGTGTTGAGAACAGGACACGTCCGAGCAGATCCCCAGCTTATCAGACTGAGCCTGAGCATCGCGCAAGGCACAAACAAGGCGATGAAACACTGGCTCAAATGCAGCATGTGTTACCCGATGCTCAGTGAGGAGGTGCAGGTCCTCCATTTCCGCACACATGTAGGGTGCAGACTTAGGTCAGGGGCTCAGGATAGTAGCCCAACTCCCTGACAGCCCTTCTGGAGGACCGAAGTAAGGCGTTCGTTGAGGGGCTTGCCTTCCTTGGGTGCCATGACTTCTCCAAGGTTAAAGGCTTCTCTCTTTCCTTCTAGACACAAGTGCAAAGAGGTGCGGAAACTCTCGACGACGTTGCTGAACGCTGCAGAGGACGATTTCTCCGCATGAACGCTGAGCTTTCCCAAGCATAGGCCCGAACCCGCTTCCTACGAAATTCCATACCGAGAACGGCAGAGTTTCCCTCGTTAAGCTCCCACGCTGTAGTGGTCTTTAGCTTTCTATTAGACTTTGGAAACTACGGTTATCTGCTCACCTGTGGGACCCACACCACTGCCTGCGAGCGGTACCTGCATGTCACGTAGCGTGAAGGGTGACAGGGGCGCAGTGTTTCCAAGCAGAAACGTACAGAGAGGGAGAGGCTCCTTTCAAAGCGGTGCCTAGCGCTTCCTTGTTCACAGTGATCTCACATCTGAAGTCAGCATTGGATGCCCACCCGAATGCTCCAACGGATGTTCCGTGCCCCTCGGAAATCTCTCTGAACCACCTTTGCCTTCTCCGCTGGATCCTGAAACACGCAGTGAGTATGTATGCAACGGTGCGCCGAGAACACAAACTCCAGGCGAGGATCAACACAGGGTTTCTCCAGGAATCTCGCGTGAACACTACACGCCAAACGCAGTGGCCTGGTGCTTTTCTGGGCCAAAAGAGCCTGCACAGGAAAGCTGGAACTGTGCGGACTGTACAAAGGACAAAGAAGCTGCCGCTGCATTACTACCTTCTCGTGCGTGGCAGGAGAGAGCAAGCTCGGGAGCCTGGATGTCGAGACAGTTTTCAGTAGCAGCTCTTTGGTGTTGAGAACAGGACACGTCCGAGCAGATCCCCAGCTTATCAGACTGAGCCTGAGCATCGCGCAAGGCACAAACAAGGCGATGAAACACTGGCTCAAATGCAGCATGTGTTACCCGATGCTCAGTGAGGAGGTGCAGGTCCTCCATTTCCGCACACATGTAGGGTGCAGACTTAGGTCAGGGGCTCAGGGATAGTAACACCAACTCCCTGACAGCCCTTCTGGAGGACCGAGTAAGGCGTTCGTTGAGGGGCTTGCCTTCCTTGGGTGCCATGACTTCTCCAAGGTTAAAAGGCTTCTCTCTTTCCTTCATAGACACAAGTGCAAAGAGGTGCGGAAACTCTCGACGACGTTGCTGAACGCTGCAGAGGACGATTTCTCCGCATGAACGCTGAGCTTTCCCAAGCATAGGCCCGAACCCGCTTCCTACGAAATTCCATACCGAGAACGGCAGAGTTTCCCTCGTTAAGCTCCCACGCTGTAGTGGTCTTTAGCTTTCTATTAGACTTTGGAAACTACGGTTATCTGCTCACCTGTGGGACCCACACCACTGCCTGCGAGCGGTACCTGCATGTCACGTAGCGTGAAGGGTGACAGGGGCGCAGTGTTTCCAAGCAGAAACGTACAGAGAGGGAGAGGCTCCTTTCAAAGCGGTGCCTCAGCGCTTCCTTGTCACAGTGATCTCACATCTGAAGTCAGCATTGGATGCCCACCCGAATGCTCCAACGGATGTTCCGTGCCCCTCGGAAATCTCTCTGAACCACCTTTGCCTTCTCCGCTGGATCCTGAAACACGCAGTGAGTATGTATGTAACGGTGCGCCGAGAACACAAACTCCAGGCGCAGGATCAACACAGGGTTTCTCCAGGAATCTCGCGTGAACACTACACACCAAACGCAGTGGCCTGGTGCTTTTCTGGGCCAAAAGAGCCTGCACAGGAAAGCTGGAACTGTGCGGACTGTACAAAGGACAAAGAAGCTGCCGCTGCATTACTACCTTCTCGTGCGTGCAGGAGAGAGCAAGCTCGGGAGCCTGGATGTCGAGACAGTTTTCAGTAGCAGCTCTTTGGTGTTGAGAACAGGACACGTCCGAGCAGATCCCCAGCTTATCAGACTGAGCCTGAGCATCGCGCAAGGCACAAACAAGGCGATGAAACACTGGCTCAAATGCAGCATGTGTTACCCGATGCTCAGTGAGGAGGTGCAGGTCCTCCATTTCCGCACACATGTAGGGTGCAGTTTAGTCAGGGGCTCAGGGATAGTAACACCAACTCCCTGACAGCCCTTCTGGAGGACCGAGTAAGGCGTTCGTTGAGGGGCTTGCCTTCCTTGGGTGCCATGACTTCTCCAAGGTTAAAAGGCTTCTCTCTTTCCTTCATAGACACAAGTGCAAAGAGGTGCGGAAACTCTCGACGACGTTGCTGAACGCTGCAGAGGACGATTTCTCCGCATGAACGCTGAGCTTTCCCAAGCATAGGCCCGAACCCGCTTCCTACGAAATTCCATACCGAGAACGGCAGAGTTTCCCTCGTTAAGCTCCCACGCTGTAGTGGTCTTTAGCTTTCTATTAGACTTTGGAAACTACGGTTATCTGCTCACCTGTGGGACCCACACCACTGCCTGCGAGCGGTACTGCATGTCACGTAGCGTGAAGGGTGACAGGGGCGCAGTGTTTCCAAGCAGAAACGTACAGAGAGGGAGAGGCTCCTTTCAAAGCGGTGCCTGAGCTTCCTTGTCACAGTGATCTCACATCTGAAGTCAGCATTGGATGCCCACGAATGCTCCAACGGATGTTCCGTGCCCCTCGGAAATCTCTCTGACCACCTTTGCCTTCTCCGCTGGATCCTGAAACACGCAGTGAGTATGTATGCAACGGTGCGCCGAGAACACAAACTCCAGGCGCAGGATCAACACAGGGTTTCTCCAGGAATCTCGCGTGAACACTACACGCCAAACGCAGTGGCCTGGTGCTTTTCTGGGCCAAAAGAGCCTGCACAGGAAAGCTGGAACTGTGCGGACTGTACAAAGGACAAAGAAGCTGCCGCTGCATTACTACCTTCTCGTGCGTGCAGGAGAGAGCAAGCTCGGAGCCTGGATGTCGAGACAGTTTTCAGTAGCAGCTCTTTGGTGTTGAGAACAGGACACGTCCGAGCAGATCCCCAGCTTATCAGACTGAGCCTGAGCATCGCGCAAGGCACAAACAAGGCGATGAAACACTGGCTCAAATGCAGCATGTGTTACCCGATGCTCAGTGAGGAGGTGCAGGTCCTCCATTTCCGCACACATGTAGGGTGCAGACTTAGGTCAGGGGCTCAGGGATAGTAACACCAACTCCCTGACAGCCCTTCTGGAGGACCGCAGTAAGGCGTTCGTTGAGGGCTTGCCTTCCTTGGGTGCCATGACTTCTCCAAGGTTAAAAGGCTTCTCTCTTTCCTTCATAGACACAAGTGCAAAGAGGTGCGGAAACTCTCGACGACGTTGCTGAACGCTGCAGAGGACGATTTCTCCGCATGAACGCTGAGCTTTCCCAAGCATAGGCCCGAACCCGCTTCCTACGAAATTCCATACCGAGAACGGCAGAGTTTCCCTCGTTAAGCTCCCACGCTGTAGTGGTCTTTAGCTTTCTATTAGACTTTGGAAACTACGGTTATCTGCTCACCTGTGGGACCCACACCACTGCCTGCGTGCGGTACCTGCATGTCACGTAGCGTGAAGGGTGACAGGGGCGCAGTGTTTCCAAGCAGAAACGTACAGAGAGGGAGAGGCTCCTTTCAAAGCGGTGCCTCAGCGCTTCCTTGTCACAGTGATCTCACATCTGAAGTCAGCATTGGATGCCCACCGAATGCTCCAACGGATGTTCCGTGCCCCTCGGAAATCTCTCTGAACCACCTTTGCCTTCTCCGCTGGATCCTGAAACACGCAGTGAGTATGTATGTAACGGTGCGCCGAGAACACAAACTCCAGGCGCAGGATCAACACAGGGTTTCTCCAGGAATCTCGCGTGAACACTACACGCCAAACGCAGTGGCCTGGTGCTTTTCTGGGCCAAAAGAGCCTGCACAGGAAAGCTGGAACTGTGCGGACTGTACAAAGGACAAAGAAGCTGCCGCTGAATTACTAACCTTCTCGTGCGTGGCAGGAGAGAGCAAGCTCGGGAGCCTGGATGTCGAGACAGTTTTCAGTAGCAGCTCTTTGGTGTTGAGAACAGGACACGTCCGAGCAGATCCCCAGCTTATCAGACTGAGCCTGAGCATCGCGCAAGGCACAAACAAGGCGATGAAACACTGGCTCAAATGCAGCATGTGTTACCCGATGCTCAGTGAGGAGGTGCAGGTCCTCCATTTCCGCACACATGTAGGGTGCAGACTTAGGTCAGGGGCTCAGGGATAGTAACACCAACTCCCTGACAGCCCTTCTGGAGGACCGCAGTAAGGCGTTCGTTGAGGGGCTTGCCTTCCTTGGGTGCCATGACTTCTCCAAGGTTAAAAGGCTTCTCTTTCCTTCATAGACACAAGTGCAAAGAGGTGCGGAAACTCTCGACGACGTTGCTGAACGCTGCAGAGGACGATTTCTCCGCATGAACGCTGAGCTTTCCCAAGCATAGGCCCGAACCCGCTTCCTACGAAATTCCATACCGAGAACGGCAGAGTTTCCCTCGTTAAGCTCCCACGCTGTAGTGGTCTTTAGCTTTCTATTAGACTTTGGAAACTACGGTTATCTGCTCACCTGTGGGACCCACACCACTGCCTGCGTGCGGTACCTGCATGTCACGTAGCGTGAAGGGTGACAGGGGCGCAGTGTTTCCAAGCAGAAACGTACAGAGAGGGAGAGGCTCCTTTCAAAGCGGTGCCTCAGCGCTTCCTTGTCACAGTGATCTCACATCTGAAGTCAGCATTGGATGCCCACCGAATGCTCCAACGGATGTTCCGTGCCCCTCGGAAATCTCTCTGACCACCTTTGCCTTCTCCGCTGGATCCTGAAACACGCAGTGAGTATGTATGCAACGGTGCGCCGAGAACACAAACTCCAGGCGCAGGATCAACACAGGGTTTCTCAGGAATCGTGAACACTACACGCCAAACGCAGTGGCCTGGTGCTTTTCTGGGCCAAAAGAGCCTGCACAGGAAAGCTGGAACTGTGCGGACTGTACAAAGGACAAAGAAGCTGCCGCTGCATTACTACCTTCTCGTGCGTGCCAGGAGAGAGCAAGCTCGGGAGCCTGGATGTCGAGACAGTTTTCAGTAGCAGCTCTTTGGTGTTGAGAACAGGACACGTCCGAGCAGATCCCCAGCTTATCAGACTGAGCCTGAGCATCGCGCAAGGCACAAACAAGGCGATGAAACACTGGCTCAAATGCAGCATGTGTTACCCGATGCTCAGTGAGGAGGTGCAGGTCCTCCATTTCCGCACACATGTAGGGTGCAGACTTAGGTCAGGGGCTCAGGGATAGTAGCACCAACTCCCTGACAGCCCTTCTGTAGGACCGAAGTAAGGCGTTCGTTGAGGGCTTGCCTTCCTTGGGTGCCATGACTTCTCCAAGGTTAAAAGGCTTCTCTCTTTCCTTCATAGACACAAGTGCAAAGAGGTGCGGAAACTCTCGACGACGTTGCTGAACGCTGCAGAGGACGATTTCTCCGCATGAACGCTGAGCTTTCCCAAGCATAGGCCCGAACCCGCTTCCTACGAAATTCCATACCGAGAACGGCAGAGTTTCCCTCGTTAAGCTCCCACGCTGTAGTGGTCTTTAGCTTTCTATTAGACTTTGGAAACTACGGTTATCTGCTCACCTGTGGGACCCACACCACTGCCTGCGAGCGGTACCTGCATGTCACGTAGCGTGAAGGGTGACAGGGGCGCAGTGTTTCCAAGCAGAAACGTACAGAGAGGGAGAGGCTCCTTTCAAAGCGGTGCCTCAGCGCTTCCTTGTCACAGTGATCTCACATCTGAAGTCAGCATTGGATGCCCACCCGAATGCTCCAACGGATGTTCCGTGCCCCTCGGAAATCTCTCTGAACCACCTTTGCCTTCTCCGCTGGATCCTGAAACACGCAGTGAGTATGTATGTAACGGTGCGCCGAGAACACAAACTCCAGGCGCAGGATCAACACAGGGTTTCTCCAGGAATCTCGCGTGAACACTACACACCAAACGCAGTGGCCTGGTGCTTTTCTGGGCCAAAAGAGCCTGCACAGGAAAGCTGGAACTGTGCGGACTGTACAAAGGACAAAGAAGCTGCCGCTGCATTACTACCTTCTCGTGCGTGCAGGAGAGAGCAAGCTCGGGAGCCTGGATGTCGAGACAGTTTTCAGTAGCAGCTCTTTGGTGTTGAGAACAGGACACGTCCGAGCAGATCCCCAGCTTATCAGACTGAGCCTGAGCATCGCGCAAGGCACAAACAAGGCGATGAAACACTGGCTCAAATGCAGCATGTGTTACCCGATGCTCAGTGAGGAGGTGCAGGTCCTCCATTTCCGCACACATGTAGGGTGCAGACTTAGGTCAGGGGCTCAGGGATAGTAACACCAACTCCCTGACAGCCCTTCTGGAGGACCGCAGTAAGGCGTTCGTTGAGGGGCTTGCCTTCCTTGGGTGCCATGACTTCTCCAAGGTTAAAAGGCTTCTCTCTTTCCTTCATAGACACAAGTGCAAAGAGGTGCGGAAACTCTCGACGACGTTGCTGAACGCTGCAGAGGACGATTTCTCCGCATGAACGCTGAGCTTTCCCAAGCATAGGCCCGAACCCGCTTCCTACGAAATTCCATACCGAGAACGGCAGAGTTTCCCTCGTTAAGCTCCCACGCTGTAGTGGTCTTTAGCTTTCTATTAGACTTTGGAAACTACGGTTATCTGCTCACCTGTGGGACCCACACCACTGCCTGCGAGCGGTACCTGCATGTCACGTAGCGTGAAGGGTGACAGGGGCGCAGTGTTTCCAAGCAGAAACGTACAGAGAGGGAGAGGCTCCTTTCAAAGCGGTGCCTCAGCGCTTCCTTGTCACAGTGATCTCACATCTGAAGTCAGCATTGGATGCCCACCCGAATGCTCCAACGGATGTTCCGTGCCCCTCGGAAATCTCTCTGAACCACCTTTGCCTTCTCCGCTGGATCCTGAAACACGCAGTGAGTATGTATGCAACGGTGCGCCGAGAACACAAACTCCAGGCGCAGGATCAACACAGGGTTTCTCCAGGAATCAAGCGTGAACACTACACACCAAACGCAGTGGCCTGGTGCTTTTCTGGGCCAAAAGAGCCTGCACAGGAAAGCTGGAACTGTGCGGACTGTACAAAGGACAAAGAAGCTGCCGCTGCATTACTACCTTCTCGTGCGTGCCAGGAGAGAGCAAGCTCGGGAGCCTGAATGTCGAGACAGTTTTCAGTGCCTCTTTGTGCACTTTTCCTTCAACAGCCGCCAGTAGTTTGTCTGAAACTGGTTGGTTGTCCCCGAACAGCCCTGGGAATTTTGGGGCTGCATTGTCCTGGTTCTCTAGCCTTTGCCACTAATGTGATAAGCACTTCACATGAACATGCTTTTACCATGGCCCTTTTGATCGGTCCTGCAGTTCCCGATGGGAACGGAAAGTTTTCGGTGAAAGCATCAGGGCCATTTCCCTTAACTTCCATAAGGGTCTAGGACAGATGGCAAGACCTTAAGAAGCAGGACGAGCAAAAGTAAATATCCAGGCTCGGACAATTACCAGGGATAACCAGAGCCTCAAGGTGAAGGGAGGACAAAAGCACGAGTAAAGAGGATCAGCGCCATAGTGACAGTCAACCAACAGGAAATTGGTGCTGAGCACACCACAAAATACATGGCCGATGCCTAGTAAGTTAGCACACCTGACATTTTCTGAAGTTTCTGAAGCCATGTAATTTGTCTATACTTCACTTGGGTTTTGGGTGCGAACGTTGAGTGAGCTTTCTGGTGACAGCAGAGCAGAGAACAAACTTCACTGCTGTGTGGAATTGAGGGAATGTCTATCTACTGAGTCACAGATGGCAGCAAAAGACATTGGCACAAGGTGAGAGGAAGGTGTAAATGACTGGAACACCGGCGTATAATGGGAGCATGGGACACAGGTGAGTATGCTGATTTAGAGAGGAGATGAATTCAAAAGGGAGGGCTCTGTCTCTCAGTGAGAAGGCAGCTTCTCAAATACCCGATGTGTTAAAGACTGATACATTCTGGAGCAGCTGGCCCATAAGGAGGCATGCAAAGATAGCTGTGATAGTGTGTCAATGCTCTTTCCATCAACGGAAGACCACACATTTGGAGTGTTGTGGAGAAAAGAGCATCCTCGTCACAGAAAATGGGTACTGAGGAGGCAACTGGCCCCTTGGCATCAGGTGAATATGGCTCACGGGACTCAAACAGGACCCAAGACTTGAATATTCTTACCGAATTGGTGTTTTTGCATCTATCCGCAACTGTGTTCTGATTCCCCTCGAAGCTATCCCAATGCAATAAGGAACATTCCAGGATGCTCTGACTCTGTGAAGCAAAGCATTGGAAGTAGTCTGAGAGCAAAAGCCAGTCTAGGATCAGATTAGAATGCAGGTGCGGGAGGGTGGTTTGGCCCAGGAGATGGATTTTATGATGATGGGTGATCCAGTGTCTTCCTGCACACCTCTGAATCATGGGAATGCTTTTAGTCCAAGGCTAGCCACTAAAATTTCAATGCATTTCAGACAACTGTGTTTTCACAGTCACCTGAAATTCCCCAAGGCATTATGAGCGAAAGGCTTGGATGAAGATCGAGAGCACCTCGGAGCAAAGGAGATGTCCTATACTTACTATGTAGATAAGCATGTGAGACAAGCCACAAGCAGGCCTCCTCCTCAGGCATTGGGGTCCTGGTCCCTGCTTTGGCCTCAGGAGGACTGGGCCTCTTTGGCCCTAACAGCCATGCCCGGATCCCACCTTTTGGCCATGGGAGTTTCTAGTTCATTGGGGTTTCTTTCCATATGATGGGCAGGCCTCATATCAGGAGCAGGTTATACACCACCGGGAGCATGAAGCTCCACTGCATGATCCCTGGCTGTCTTGTGCACAGAGATCCTTTGGGGCAGAATTGCCAGATGAAATTCTTGCTCCGTTTGCAATGGAGATGCTTGAAGGAAGCATGTAGGAGATATATTTTCATTGTTTTCAGGTCCATGAAGTCACGATCAGAACATGGCACGCCTCTTCATGTGTTCCCTGCAAAGAGTCAAGCCAACATCTGCCCCCCAGCAAACCCTCAAATAGGCGTGAGATGATTCCCCTGCCATTTTCATGCATTCTTCACACCAGGCCCAGACCAATGCTTGCAGGCCTCTCTTGGGAAAAAGATGCGACATACGCACACACTCTTCTGGACACTGATACATGCAAAGGACAGTTTCTGGTCACATGATGATTTGCATGCATACTTTAGCAAAACACCAATTGCCTGCATCATTAGACTACTGAAAAAAAAACCACTCAAGATAATGTTCTCACAGGCAAACACATGCCAACATTCAGGCAATACAGTAGCCTGCTAAGCCACATGCCTGCTTTTCTCTCTCTCTCTCTCTCTCTCTCTCTCTCTCTCTCTCTCTCAATTTCTCTCTCTCTCAAACACACACACACACACAAACTGACACATACATACACACACAACAAGCAAAGAGAGTAATATATAACATACACGGCACGAAGTTCTTTGAACTCTATTCACCTAGAATTTAAACGTGAAAGAGCTACACATCTCCCACAGCAGAAAGAGCCATGGATGCAGGCCTTGGTTGTCCCAGTTTGACCCAGACATAGAAAGGCACCCAAAGTCACACCAGGATCTCTATCAGGCCCTTGACAACATGGGTCGCTCCAGGCATGGGCATTCTTCACTCGCCTCAGCACTCTCGCATGCCTTGAACAGGACCAAAGAAGTTTCCAGGAGGCATGTCTGGGGAAAGAAAATTTGTTCTGGTTTTCTGAGCCAGTTTTAATGCTGAATGAGACATCACCAAACTCCATGTAGTCAGAATCTTATCCCTGCCAGCCACAGCCTGGCTGTGCAGTGCACAAGAAGGAAGGCTTCCTTCCAGTAACTGAGTGCTTTGTGTACCACACCCCTTCTAGGGAGAAACGTCTGTCTGTGGTATGAATGGGAACTGGGAAAAATGCCCAGATTTGGGTTGTTAAGCTGGTAGGGTTAGCAACATAGGCTTCGTTGTCAGAGGATGAGATGGGAGTGTGAAAGGGCCTGCTGAAAAACACACATAGTTAGACTGGGACATGTCTTGAAGGCGGAAGCTCAGAGTAGAAGGCAAAGGTAATGAGGGAGTCAAGGAAAGAACAGGTGTTGAGAATGATGCTTAGCACACTAAAAGGCTGAGGGAGGGGAGACTTCAAGGGCTGTTTGGCATCAAGCTTTTACACAACAGCTGGGATTTCCTGAGAGCTCATCCTCCCTCCTAGGAATGTTAATTGGTCAACACACCTGAATCAGTCCAGACGCCCAGAGAAGCTAAATAGATGTCAACTCGCCCCTACCTGGTCAGATCTCCACTCTATGTTTTCACCTGCCTTATACATGGCCACTTCGAGATTGCAGAAGAGCCAAGTGAAGAAAGTTCAAGGGTGAAAGAAAGATCTCCAGCAGGGAATGTGTGCAGAGGAAATGGTGGCTCTTGGTCCCTCATTTGTCAGGCTAGAGGATTGGAGCCAAAAAATATATATATTAGAGTACCAGACAGGCAGAGAATGGTGGGAACTGGACCCAAAATTGCTGAGGCACCCATAGATACTCTGTAGCCTGGCCAGTTTATGATTTTCCAGGTTAGGGTAGGGCAATGCTCCCAGACTGTCCAATGTCAGGACATTTGTAGGCCTGATCCCAGGTTGAAAGAGAGCACCTGTCCAGCTCTTACCTCATCCTTCCTTGACAGTTTGTTTCTGCATCTCTGATGGCATTGAGAGGGGGAGGACGGTGATAAGACCTGTGATGGCACCTTGAGCCTAGGGCTCAATTCAACAAAGATTTATATTTGTGTCCTGAAATCAACTGAGTGATAAGTATTCACAGAGGACACAGATTGCAGACACATCCTCACAAGGACACAATCACATCACTTTTGCCTTAGACGCTGTCAGGGAGATCAAGTGCTTCTCTTTATTTTTGGAGAGGAATCATTGTACAATACAATTGGTAAAGATCCATTGCTATAAGCCACAGGACAGCTGTCATTGCATTAATTTATCTTCAAGTATTCTAAGACAATGCTTTGTTCGAAATCTCTAAAGAGTATTTCCCTGTACTTCTTAGGACTGAAATCCAGGAGCAAATAAAAAACCAAAAGTCTTGTCAGCATAGTTTTTCTGTTACATTTGAAAAAACAAAGTTGTGTAATTCTTAAAATAAACGTATTCCAGGTTAACAGTGTAACACTTTTCTCTACATTATTTGAGTGGTGCCCTAGACTGCACAGGACTCACCATTAGTGGCATTGATACTTTAATGGCTATTCTGGATTACTTAACGTAGGTATTCAAAAACAATATTCCATGACATGTGACACAAGCGTTAACTGATTTTTATAGTGTTTACTGTGCTCTTCATGGGATGAAACTAAATACATTATTGAAACACCATCCCTACTTGTTTTTCACAGAATTTCGAGTCCTCTAATAAAGAGAGACATTTTTCCTCCCCATGGAGGAAGATTGTTTCCGTTTCGCACAAATTTCCACTTGGAAACTGTCAGTTTTCACTAATTTCTTTAATACTTGTTGTGTATTAGTAGAGTTTTAGGATGCTTACATAGAGCCGAGGTCAAATCTCCTCTTAGAGCAATACTACAGGTAAAGCTGATGATAAATTTTCACTTGGCATATACGATACACTGTGCCCCTCAAAGAAACAGAGGCCCTGTGTCATGGAAGCAGCTCAGTCAAAGCCATTGTTTCAGGCCTTTTTGGCTTATACTTTCTACACTTATGATGAAACTTTCCAGAATTAATGCTCTAACCGTATGTCAGTGCCTCTTCAGAAATGGCTTCAAGAAACAGTTTCCCTTTTATATACATTCCACTACACATTTATTCTACATATACAGAATTGCAATTTTCAGAAAAAGTATTACAATCACTTCTTCGCCATAAAGATTTCTCATCACTTTTGCCAGGGACACTACAAGGAAGATCCAGTGGTTCTGCAAATATTGGCCAGGAAACAATATACAATGGAGTTGGTAAAGGTCTACTACTCTAATCTACAGGAAAGCTGCCATTGTATTGGTGTGTGTTCACATCATCTAAGTAGGTGTTTTGTTTGAGAGTATGGATCACCAAGGGCATTGCTCCCCAGTAGATGACACAGAAATCTGGGTGTTAGCACAAAGCCACAGTGGTAAAAGACTGGCATTGTAGTTCCCTATGATCAAGAACACAAGGGCAAAGCTCTTTCTCAAATCAGAAATGTATTCAACAGAGTACAGATAAGAAAGCTACACTTTACATTGGTTGAGTGCAGCTGAAGACTCCACAGGGCATACCCATAGTAGCTTTGAATGGTTACCTGCACTTCTGGCTTATTAAACGCACGTATTCAAAAGTCATTTCCTTGACATACGATGCAATCTTTCTCTAACTTTAATAGTGTTTTATGTCCAGCACATGGGAAGATAGAACTATAGTATTGAAACACCATCTACTCTTGTTTACGACAAGTGTTTGACTTCTCCTCAGCATTGGCACTCCCTTCCAACAGGGCAGCCTGATCCCACTTCGTATGACTTTCCCCTGTGAAAACTGTCCATTTTCACTCATTGCTCTCCCTGCTTGCAGATATTAGAGGAGTCCAAGGAAGTTTACACATAGCAGATATAAAATCTCCTCTTAATGCAATACAGCAGGCAAATCTGATGAAAATTATCACTTGACATATACCAAAGACCCTGAAGCTTTCAGCGACAGATTTTCATTCCCATCGGGGACTGGGGGACTGGTCAAAAGGGCCAGGGTTATAGCATATTAATGTAAAGTGTTCATCACGTGAGTGGCAGTGGCTAGAGAACAAGGAAAACGCCGTCCCGAATTTCCCAGGGCTGTTTGGGAACAACCTGTTTTGGACTAAGGACTGGCAGTTGCACAAGCCAAAGGGCCCAAAGAGTCATCCTGTGGCAATTGGGCAGATAAGTGGTACATACAGACATGAATTGAGTGGACATAGATTTCAATGCAATGCAGCTGTGGCTAGCTTCCCAGTCAGCCAGCGGGTTACTTCCTGCCCTCTGTCATGAAAAAGGCGGAAATCCTGATCCTTCGATCTCATTGTTTCCAGGAAAACTGAGACTAGTGGAGAGTGCACACCCTGTACCTCCTCACTGGCCTAGGCTAAGGCTGGGAAAGAGCGTTTCTGTAGTTGGGGGGTGGGGCGGCCATAGCACAGATTGGTATGCTTGACGTCTCAACTATAGGCAGGAATCCTGAGTACTCAATTGAATTTTAGGACACACACATACATCTTTGGCGATTGAATTCAGCCCTCTGCTTAGGGTGCTATCACAGTGCTTGCTCACCGTCGTCCGCCATCAATGCCATCAGGGATGTAGAAACCAACTCTCAAGGAAGGACTGGGGAAGAGCTGAAACAGGTGCCCTCTTTCAACCTGTGGTAGGGGCTACAAATGGATTGTCTTTGGAGTGTATGGGAGTCATTGCACTGCCCCACCTGGGAAATTACCACCTGTCCAGACTCCACAGTTACTGCAGGCTACTTGGCCATGTGGAATCCAGTTACCACACTTCCTGACTGGTGCTCTGATATATGTTTTTCTCATTCCAAGCTTCTGGCCTGACAAACAATGGACCAAGAGCCACCGTTTCATCTGGGCCCATTCCCTGCTGGAGGTTTTTATTTCTCCATTGCCCTGTCTTCCCTAGGCTCTTCTATAATCTTGAAGTGGCCAGGCACAAGGCAGGCAAAAGCCCAGAGTGGAGCTCTGGCAGGGCAGGGGAAAGTTGACATCTATTTAGCTTCTTTGGGCCCCTGGACTGATTCAGGTGTGTTCACCATTTAACATTCCTAGAAGGAGGATCAGCTTTCAGGAAATCCCAGCTGTTGTGTATGAGCTTGATGCCAGACAGTCCATAAAGTCTCCCCTTCCCCAGCCTTTTAGCATTCTAAGCATCATTCTCAACACCTGTTCTTTCCCTGACTCCCTCATTCCCTTTACCTTCTACTCTCAGCTTCCACCTTCATGCCACATTCCAGTCCACTATGGAGGTTCCTCAAAAAACTATAAATTGATTTACCATAAGATCCAACAACGCTTCTACTGAGTATTTACCCCAAAGAGTTGAAAACTCATATCCAAAAAGAATTTTGCACACTGCTATTCATAACAGCATTATTCATATTGGCCAGGACATGGAAACAAAGTGTCCTATGATACAAGATTAGATAAAGAAGCAGTGGTACATATATACAATGGGATATTACTCAGCCTTAAGAAGAGATGAAATACTACCATTTGTGACAATATGGATGCATCTCGAGATAATAATACTAAGTAAAATAAGCCAGACAGGAGAAGTTGAAAATCACATGATATCACTTATATATGGGGTAGAAACCTAAAAGCAACAAACAGGAGAAACAGAGACTTGTGGACATAGACAATAGACTAGTGGTTACCAGATGGTAGGGTGGAGGAGCGAGGTAGATGGGATAAAAGATGTCAAATATGTGGTGACAGAATCAAATCTAACTATGGGAGATGAACAGACAATATAAATACACACACACACACACACACACACACACACACACACACACACACCTTACTGTTAAAATGTATAGCTTAAACTCAGCAGATTTCTTTAAACAATGTCTAATTTAAAAACAAACAAACAAAAAATAAAATTAAAAGAACTAAAGCCTCTTGTCTCCAAGGGGAAGAAGTCCATGGAAACCTTTAGGGACAAAGGAAGCCCAGTCTGCATGAGGCCAAAGCTTGGTCCAGTGCCCTGGTTCATGTGATAGGGGTCGAGATGTGGCTTTTCTCACATGCCTGTCTACATAGTGAATACAAAACCTTACCATTGCTCCTAGGCAAACTTGGGCTTCACCCTAGTCTTTCCTCCTAATGTTTTGGTGAATTTCATGTGATTGTGGGAACATGGTTGTTTGAGATGACATGCCTTTATAGTGGCTGGCCTTGAAATTCGAACATTTCCCATCTGTCAGGGTGGGCAAGGAGACTCTGTATCATCCCTCACCATACAATTAATTCCCTAAGCCCCTTTCATCCTCCCACTCCCATTCTTATCTCCTGCTTGAACAGCATTTGCCCTTGAACAACTTAAAAGGGTTTTTCTCACGGAATCTGAGCATCCTGGATTGTTCCTCACAGATTCAGGGTTCTTTCAGGGAAGAAACAGAGCCAAGTTTTATATTTTACTCAATCAGTTCTTATTCCAACCTTATTTCTGGTTTTTTTTTTTTTTTTGGTCTTGGGATCTTTTTTTTCCTTCACTCATCAATGTGTCAGAGTTCTTTACATATCTGAAGATCTGTGACTTTAAGTTTGTAGCATACCTTGGGTTCCTTTGGCTTCAGGTGGTAATAGAGTATTTCAAATTACTATGAATGTCATTGACTTTGTCTTTTTTATATATTAATAGGATCATAAAAGGCCATGATCATCTATGAAAAAAAATCTTGGGAATAAAAAAAAGAGACAAAAACAAAAGTAGTGAAAGTTTACAAAAACTAGTGTAGTTACCATATCAAGTTTCAAGATATACTTAATCTTTTCAGATTTATTATTCTTATCATTAAAATGTATTTTGATGAAGCAAGACATTTCTTGGTCTATTTTTGAAAAAAAAAACATGTCATGTCTCTGAAGTTTTCAGATGTACAGTGAAATACAAACTAATGTAAATTATATCCTTGTTGTATACATAGTCTTGCTCCAGGGTTACTGGTTTCATTAATGTAAATTAATTAGAACTACTAGGGATTTTCCCATTTTTTATGATATATTTGAAATTAATTTTATTTTATAATATGTTTTCAATAAATTTAATGCTTTTTTTTTATAAGTGATATAAATATGCAGTTCAAAATAGAAATATATTTAGAGAAGTATGAATAAAAATATTTAAAAGGCTCATTTTAATCAGTTTTGCTTAGATTGTGTTATCATATCAGGTCAGTAGAACACAAATTTAACTGGAGGTTTAAGAAATTACAGAACATTATCAGAAAAAAAATGTATTTCTTATTTGCCTGAAATATCTTTGAGATAGTTGCAACCTGCAATTTCAAAAACAATTTGAGATTTTTTAATTGAGTGTCAATATTCTGGAGAGTTCTCTACCAGATGATGCTAAATATAGTTTTTGAAACATAATATAGGAAAGTTCACAAAATTACTACTGCTCTACAACATGTAAAACCTGCTACACAAAATGCAAGCTTGACTCAAAAGATAATATTCCATATCATACTCTGGATTGTTGCACATTTAATCATCTAAAATCATGCAAGAATTAAATAAATTTCTAATGCGACTAGAGTGTGACCACACTTTGAAGTATATGCATGGCCAGTAAATTGAGGAAAGGGAAAAATGATTTGGCTACTCACCAAATAGACTATTTTTTCCTAATGTATCATGTCCAAGGTCTTAAAATGCATAAAAAGTCCTCAAACTTTTTCCTTAAGGAAATTTTCAGTTAGGTGAGCCACTTTTCATCTACTTTGAAGGGCCTAAAATTCCTCATTTTCTAAATATATGTAAGCTTGGAAAAATAGTATTATTTCTATTGGAAGAAATAAAAATTAAGGCAATATTAAATAAATTACATTCAAACTAACAAGTGTAAATTGCATTACAACTATATGAATGAAATTGTTTGAGATCTCCCTTCTGCGACAGTAAATGAGACTGATTTGTGTCGAGAAGGGGAGAGTAAAGAAACAGAGTAAAACTTAAATATGCAAAATTATCTTATCTGAACAGTTTATTTGTGCCTACATAAATAGATTTGGGTTTCCCCACTCATACTAAGAGCAACAAATATGAAATTTGTACTTGTTCAGAATAATAAAGGAAAGTATATATCAGAAACTGATGTTAATACCTCTCAGCTCTCAACTTAAACAAGAGAAAAATGTAGGCTTAAAAAGCTCAGACTTGTAGAAACAGAGTATTTAGTAGTCACCAGTTTGCATATACCCCACAGAATTCCAAAAGAGATATGAAGTCTTTTGTAAAACTACATAACATATAAGAATATAAACATAGCTAAAGAGAAGGAACACAAAGACTATAATGGGAACTAGAGAAAAAGTTATCATGATAATGTTTATTGCATTCAACTTGTAAAATTGCAAAGATTAATACAATATTTGACTCTGAGGCTCCAGTAGATCAAAAGGAAAACATTATTAGCTACAACATAGGCTGTGACCATATAACAAAAACATATCAGTTGTTAGGAAAAAACAATTTACTTGACATTTGTTTTCACCAGTGGGGTAAAATTAATTAAAAAAATTATAATAGATGCATAACTTTCACAAAGATATTATCAAATCTAAGCTTCTAATTTTGACAAAAAGGGACATTTCTAGGGAAATGGTGGGTCATGTTACTCTTAATGTTGTAATCAGACCCAAGAAAGTAATTGAAAGAATATGTGACTTATCTGAAAATAAATTATTAATTCAAGTATTAAATGGAAAGTCTTGATTAAATAGGTTAAAAACATAGCTATATGTAAAAATAAATAAACGTGTAAAAGTTTAAATGAATACCAATTTGAGACGTTTAGGTTATGGGGTAACATGGCACTTTCTTAGACGAAATTTGAATTCTAGTAAAGAAAATTGGCACATAAATATATGACAACAGTATTATGTGGTTATGTACCAAATCAGATACATGGTATCTCTGTTATAGGGTCATAGCCAAGAAGGCAATGAACCCTCAGGCACCTACATATATTCTCTTTGTGCATGGGTCAAACTATATGAGGTTAGATGACATGGCAATCATAAAGATAACCATGGTTAGAAATTCTTCTGAGATACTACTCTCTTGAAACAATGAGAAATGTTTGTATGAAGCTTGGTGTCCCATAGTTGGCAAAGGAGGATCAAAAATAATATTTTATGAGACCTTAATCCAGACTGTACTGTTTACCTCTTCATTAGATAGAGCAACTAGGAAGAAAATTGTCACAAATATTACACTAGCTTCAAGTGACATAGACCACCAAATCCATGATACATAAATGATGCTTAGAATTTCAAAATTAAGGAATCTTGACTACTTGAATTTTTAAATGTAGCTTTCAAATGTAATAGTATTTTAGGACACTTGGCATTTGTTTTCCCTATGCCATTATTTTCCCAAGGTAAATAATATACAAACTATTAGAAATGGTTAAACATGGTCAAGGCCTCATAAATCTAGAGAATATTTGCATAATAGAGGACAACTGTGGCCCAGAGTAATAAAATATAGCAGCTCAATAGAGTACAGATTCGGACCTGATCCTGAAAGATTTGACTCCAAGCCCAGTGTTCTTTCACCTGAGAGACATAGAGTTTAGTCTCTAGGACGGGGTGCATAGTGGCAAATCTTTCCTTACCTTGGACTAAGTTGTACACCATGGGCAGGATACATTTTGCGGGGCGGCGGGGGGGGGGACTCAGTGTTCTTATCTGTAAATTGAGAATAATCATAATAGCTATCTCATGGGATATTTGAGAGGAATAAATGAATTAATTTCCTGAGAAGCATTTAGAGGACCTAGCATAGCATTATTGGAGCTTAGCGTGGGCCCCTCTAAATATGCCAAGTGGCATATTGATATTTTGAATTAAAGTTATGTAAAAAGAAGTTATTACAAGAGGACACTCTGATCCCTTATGTCCCTCTGAAAGCAGAAAACAACTATCCCATGTAAAAGGTACCTTCCCCGCTCCAGAAGGAAAGAGAAACATCTTTAGCACCAGAGATAGAGAATACGAAGCTGAGAAGACTGTATAAGCAAACCTTATTTTTTTTTACTGATTTACTTCCCAAAGCCCAAACTCAAATTGTTCCATATGAATTAAGCACACAAACCCACATGTCTTTATCCTGTCAAATCTTCATTAATTTATTGTTTCATCCTCTAAAATGTACAAAAGCCATCTGCTTTGGTCATTTCCTTAGGTTCCATATATATGAGACCTCCTTATGTACATTTGATTTTCTTCTGTTATTTTTTTCATGTTAACTTACCTCTTAGAACAGCCAGAAGAACCTATGAGAGTAAAAGAAAAGTTCTCCCTCCCTGATAGTGTAAACATGAGGTAAGAGTTTTCTATCAGTATCACTTGACATGAGCCAGGCGTGAGTCTGGCCTAGGAAAAGATATTACACTGGGGAGACACATGTATGTGCTACAATTATTTTCCTTCCGCCTCACATCATCAGTCTAGGCCTGGGGACTAGGAGCCCTCAGATGCCCTAATCTCTGTCTAGAAGTATATTATATTGCTCTCTGCATTGTTACCCTTGCATATTTCTATACTTTTGCCATTACGGAAATTTGCTTCCTCTTACAGTGGCTGTGGCTTTTTTTCTCTCAATAGCAGCATTCTCCTAATACCTCTTGTCAGCATTTCATGATTATTTAAGAAATGTAACAAAGTTAGAGATTTCTGAGCATCCAGAAATCTCTCTTTCGTGATGCTTTTTCAAAATATTTTCTTGTCCATAAATTTAAATGTCTTCTTTGCTAACTCAAGAGTGCAATCAATGTTCGTAGTCCTTTTGACATCTGGGAGAAATTTGGCCAACATTTTAATTCAATTTTTATGACACTGAGTTTTTCATATCTGCAACTTGTAGAAGGAGAGATTCAACTTTATTGCATTAACGTCTGGAAAAATATCAGAGATTTTAAAAATTAATCTTGATCATATTTTGCCTATCCTTAGAGTTGCAGTAAATTAGGCTATTGGTTGTAGTTAAAATGACATGCAGTAAACTGGACAAGTTGGTTAATAAATTGAAAGGTGTTTCTAATACTATATCTGACTTCTTTCCTTAATAGTGAAGGTTATAATTCACATAGGACATCTCGATTTTAATATAATTTCATTGCCTTGATAATTATTTCCTAGGTTTTCATAGAAACTTAATGTTTTTTTGTTATTTTCTGCCTGCATTCTACTTCTGCTAAGATTCCAATCCTCCATTTTATAATTTTGAGTCAGAAATGAAATCCCTACATGTTTGTATGAATAAAAGGCTTATTTATTTCATTTTTTTTTCTGGTCTAGTTTACTAGAATGTTAATTGTGTAAGGAGAGAGGGACAGTCTGTTTGCTTTTCTCTATATTTTTTTTCACATACTGTATGAGACTATGAAACAGAAAACATAGGTGACTAATTCCTAACCCACAGAAATGTCAAGATAATACATATGTTTTTTAACGTATTAAGTTTGTGTTAATATTGTTATGCTGCAATAGATCATTAGCATACATGGCTTCAATAATAAGAGCATTGAATTGATAACTTGTGACAGATCAAAATATATACAACTTAAGTTTGATACAAAAACACAGATGTTAGTTAATATCCTGGAATAATTCTCATAAACCTAATTTCTTTTTTGTAGAATTAGACATTGCTTAAATTGTTTTACTTGTCTGTCTTGTTACAATGTGTGAAAAGGGCTAAATTTTGTGCTTTCCATAATTAGTTTCTTGATCCTTATAAAGTACAGAAATATAAAGTCTACAGCTAATGAACTTTAGCTTTAATATAGAAAAATGTCTTTTATTTCAAACTTTAAAGGTAATATTTTCTGTATATTTTCTACAATCTGGGTAGAAATGATTAATACTGGGCAAATTAACTGGCATAATTTAAGAAAAAATTTATATCCAATTCATACCACTAAAAGCATTTCAAATACTACTTTGTAGTAAATATGTAAACAGATATACTTCTAGACAAAATAGCTCCTCATTGACCTTAATTTTTTTAACATGTTTTTTTTTAACCAGAATCAAAATGTACCATAAAAATGCAATTTTCTCCAGGCTAGAATTAAATAAGCCTCTATGATAATGAGCATTAGATTACAAAACTTTAATTCTGTTCTATTTGTTTGCCATGCAGGAATCATTTTATTTTGTTTTATGCCCTGGAAAGGACCTGTTTCATGATTGGGACAAATTACATATTCTGTTGAGAGAAAAATATAATTTAAATACAAATGAAGCAAAAATAAGTCAAGATACATAAAATAAGATGGCAGAGAGAAAAGAAAGATAACAAAATTGAATAGAATGAACTGAACATCAATTCATAGGAAAAAGGGTGGAAGTTAACAACTGGACAGTGCATGTTCTTTTTAATAAAGGTAACTATTACACAATCATGCACATTCAGTGAGATGTTAAAGTTGAAAGTAAATTCAAAATTTTATATTTTAATATTTTGCTAATGATTTAGGATAGCCATTAGATTTATTTTATTTATTTTTACCTCAAAACAAATGGAAAGTGAACACTCTTTTCTCTCAGTGACATATTATATTTTGACCAACCTTAACAAGTTGCAGAATTTTTTGATTGAATACTCTAAGGAAATAAAAAAATGAGATATATATTAAATTTCAACATTATGTTTATAAAGTAGAAAGAAATGTGAGGGAAAGAACCACATAGAAGGAATCTAAATAGAATGAACCTTCAGAAATTTCATTTTCTCACCTTGGTGGGGTTCTCAATTCTGTTTTGCTTGGCAATGTGTTTCTCAGTTTCCACATTGATTTAGTCATTTTACTTTAATCTCAAGAAATAACTACACCTTGCTGCTTTTGCTTGCACTATTACCTCTAAAATGTCCTTCCTTCACTGTTTCACAGATAAACTATTTTACAAGGCTCAGTGTAAAAGTCATCTCATTTTGGTAACTTTCCTTAATCATCCATTATTCCTGTATCATGGGAAACAAATACATCTGGCTCATTACTTCTCAAAGGCAAGGATATAATATTATCCAATTTTGTATTGCTCTGTCTTCATCTTAGGGGCACAGGAACCATGTGCATGATCTCAGAGGAGATACAATTTGAGATGGATCCTGAAGGAGAGAATAGTATAGATAACAGTATTGAGATGGAGAAGATCTATTTCAGGAGAAAATAGTGAATGGAAAAATATCCTATGTTGTATTAATGGACACATTGAGAGATTTACAAAAACAAAGCAAACCAAGCAAATATTATATGTGTTTGTGTGTGTATACAAATATATAAACATTCTTACAGACTAATATTAAGTTATTCTTTTACTTGCAACAACTATGCTCCTTTATTGTTGAAACATGTAATATGTGCCTTCTGAAACATTAATTTCTTGCTACAAGAATCATTCCAAAAGTATACATTAAATGCATGTATTGAGTGCTTGATAAGCATAAGCATTGTTCTGAGTTAGGTAAGGGGATAAGAAAAAGGACATCATAATCTTCAAGGAGTTTGTATTCTGGTGGAGAAGCTATGATGCATAAGCATAAAAATAAGTAGTAACACCAAAGAAGTGCCTAATTACTATAAGAGAAACATAGACATGCACGGTTTGAGTGTAAAGGAAATAAATGCTGTGGTGAACTAAATGGCTTCCTGATTGAGAAAGAAAGTGGAAACTGTATTTGAAGCAAGTACTGGTTTTGTTCAATGCAGTTTATTCTGATTAGTGTAGGTGGAAGAGGAATGAGAAAGGATTGAGGAAGAAAATTACAGGAAAAAGCTTGGGGAAAGGATTTACAAGGTGAGTTCAGAGGACAGTGGACAATGAAGAAGAGAAATTAGAACAAAGAAGTAAAATAAACACCATAAAGCAGTGTTTCTCAAAATATGGTTTCTGAATTACCTGATGTTAATCACTTGAGAAGCTTGTTTAAAATATTTTTTGTACTTCTTTTCCATAAGCCTACAGAACTAAGATATCTGGAAGTAGAACAGGGAAATATGAGTATGTAGGATGCTACCTGTATGTTTTCAATTTTAGTTTTTTCACATCAAGTTGAAATATGAATGAGGAAAGTATGTGCTTGCAGATTCTTGTGTATGTGTATGATAGCTTGGAAAGTGATAGAGTAAATGTTAAAAGAATAGTCCATGTCTGAACAAGTATTGGACAATATCTTAGGGTTCCACAGATAAATAGAACTCATAGGTTTGATAGATAGATAGATGATAGATAGATAGATAGATAGATAGATAGATAGATAGATAGATATAAATAGAGAAATAGAGAGATATAGATAGATAATAGACAGACACACAGACAGACAGATGCATGATAGGAACAGATATAGAAATAGATAAATTGATTTTGAGGGATTGGATCACATGATTACAGAGACTTTAGAAGTGCCATGGCCATGATTGTCTGTCTGCAAGTTGGTGGTATAATTTCAGTTCAAGTCCAATGGCCTGAGAATCAGGAGTGAATGGAAATAGTGTAAACTCTAGTCTGTGTGAAAACTCAGAGACCAGAAATGCCAATGTCGGAGGGCAGAAGATGAATGGTCAAGCTCAAGTAGAGAGAACATTTGGTTTCTCCCCCTTTTTTGTATTTACTGTTCAGGTGCTCATCTAATTGGATGATACCCACCCACATCAGTGAGAGTGACCTTCTCTACTCAGACTACTGATTCAAATCCTAAATACCCTCACAGATGCACTCAAAAGTAATATTTCACCAGCTATCTGGGCTTCCCTTAGTTCAGTCAAGTTAACACATAAACTTAATCATTATAGCCAGTGAGATGAGGAAAATATAGGACATATAAAATAAAGTTAATAGGACTTGATGACTGGCAATGAAGAGAAAAGAATAAAACAAAGATAATTTTATACTTTTGATCCTAGATAATGTAAGGTAAGTCAAAAAAAATCATTGGAAATAAAAAACTGAAAATTTGAAAGAAGTTCAAGACTGGGCATCTAGACTTTAGAAGAAATTATGTAGAATGATTGCTTAAGCCAAGGGATCATTATGCAAAGGGTCACTAGCATCATATGTTATAAATATAAAATGAGGTTTAATTTGGGAAATCAGGCAGAAAGTTATCAAAGAAAGAAAAGCATCTCTCTAGTTTTCCTAACCCATAGAGAGAAGAACCTAATTTGTACATAAGCGAACACACCAGAAAAAGAGCTAAAAGCAATGGACTTAAAGTAGTACTACTCTACATATTGAAAGGGAGTTTGGAAGTGAGGTAAGGAAAAATACATTTGCCATGTAACAGTGGGAGCTTCCTGCTCAAGGAAACATATCCTAAAGCAGGAGAGCTGATGAAGCTAAGCAGCTTATAACAGGGAGAGGTATTTTAGCTCCACTGAGCCACTCCTGATCCAATGACCTACTCAGATGTTTCTGTCAAATGAGAATAATTAATGAACCTCCAAGGCCATCTAGCCCTGTAGCTCTGAGAGACTGGCAGAGAGAAAAGAGCAAAAGACTGAGTTTTGAGAAGCCCTTCATTTAGTGAATGAGAGAAAGAAACAATGAAGAGGCCATGGGAAAGAGGAGTTAACAGCATGATAATGACGGCCTGTTAGCCAAAGGAGAGGAGTAATCTCAAGAGAGGTAGAGGTTGGTAAAAATATCAAATGTTACTGATGTTCAGAAAATTTACAACTAAAGAAAATTTGTTTAGTGACAGTTTCACCATACAATAATTACATTTAATGTCAAATAGCAACAACTTTCCTGTGGAAGAAATAGGGAAATTACAGTAGGTAAAGGATGTCTTGGTTTTATGTACATAGTACAATTGGCAATTAGTGTATTCTTAAATATTTCCTGATTTTTTTAAATTTTTATATTTTTGAGGCCTGCATTTCAGTTTAATTTACATTTTATATGACTCCAAAAGCACAAAATGAGACTTTTATGTTTCAGAAATAGAAAACAATTTTAATTTGTCATTCTTTTTAATCATTATTCAAAACACAAGTCTCCTTCCAAAGCTAATTCATTTTTTATCTCCAGGTACTTTTACAAGTTAAATTAAGCAATCCTTTTCTTGTTTTGTTCCCTCTTAATATCTTGTACTTAATTAGTCCCCTATGTAATATCTTGAAAATAATTGCAGACAAACAATTTAAGGACATTATTTTAATGCCGTCTGTGTTTCAGGTTTCAAAGTCTATTTTCAGTTATTTATTTACAGCATATGTTTTTCATCAAGATTACTTGATAGAGATTGCTATGTTCATGTTTTGTTAAAATGCACAAGACAGTTGGATGCTCTAGTCGTCAGGCATATCAATTTAACTAATGAAGATTCCTATTACATGATATTCCATTAATGCTAAAATATACATGAAAGGGAAATGAGGTAAAGAGAAAATAAAAAATTTTTATTAAAAATGTTTATAACTCAGATGATTTACCAATGGCACAACTCACATTAAAAATTACCTTAAGAGAATAGTAGAGAAAAAGCAAGTACCTAAAAATTTAATGTAATAAATTGTTCAAGTTTCCCTGACCTTGGCATCAGACAGACCTAGGTCCCATACACATCAATTTTTACTAACTCACTAAGGTTTAGAATCTTCAACATTATATATCGGGAAATATTACTACAACTCTAGGGTGCTTGAAAATTTCAAGCAAAATATATCTGTAAAGTACTTATGAGACCAACACCCAATTTGAAATGCTATAATTATTATTACTATTATTTTTTATTGTTATTACTAGCTATGATATGTTTGACTGACATTTCAAAATATGACAATCACATAGGAAAAATGTTTCATTGATTCCTCTTAATGATTGTATATAGGATTCCATTTGTTTTTCTCTAAGTACTTTGCAGAACCAATGGTTGTAGCTTGGGACATATTAGAAAAGCAGTCATACTTTTAAGAGTCTTTAAATTTGAGTACCCTGATCTTTACTGACAATCAAATAATGTGAGCAAAAACACAGACAATATTTCCCCCCAAATTAATGGTCATAATAATATCATCACCGATTTTGTAAAAGAAGAAAATATAAAAAATACTTGATTAAGTTTTGCATACTAAGTGGAAAATATTTAATTATTAATGTCTTTGGTACTTTGGGAGGGAAATGCAAAGTCTTTCTGTAGGTAGGAAGAAAAGGCCCCTATTCTCTGTTATGAACTAAATTGATCATTCCCAACTGTACTTGGGATGGTTATTTGATTGGAAACATAGTAAAAAGAACTTATCAAAAGAATATTTGGTGGCTTGGACAAAGGAAATGTTAAATAGAGTAAGGAAGGACAAAAAAACCCAGATAACCTTATTGACCTGATCAGAAACTCAGAACACTGCATTTTGGGGAGGGGGGCAATGCCATTGAGGACACCTGGGATCTTATACCTAAAGCACAAGGGCAATTGTTTGAGAAGGAGCATCTGATTAGCCTGAGTTAAGACATACATGTACCCTTGGACAAGAGTGGACTGCAGATTAACATTGTCACTAAGAGCATAAGGAATATTGAGATAGTAACCCAAGGTAGGAAAAAAAAGTTCTGTGTCCAAAATTAGGGAAAGAAGGGATGTTTGGCAGACAAACCAAGAAATTCTACTTTACCTTACAAAACCAATATATACCCCAAATGTGTGTTGACTGAATTATTTAAGTGGAAGTGTGGGGACAAACAAATCAAAAAATTGTGGTAGACTGAAATATTTAGGTGAGCATTGTGGGTACAGGTATAGAGGGTGGCATATTATTTAAATATTATGGTGCATATTTCACTTTCTAGCATAATGAAAATTTAATTTTTACTTTTCCTGTGATGAATGCTAAAATTTAAATAGCTGATTTACTAGAACTTTTCAAAATTTACAAGTTTATGTTGCTTCAAAAACTTTTTTTTCCTCTTAGAAATTTTGGAACCATTAAAAATAATGCTTGAATTTAATGAAAATTGCAGGAACTAAAAGCCTCTATTTAACAAGAGTTTATAAAATCCTTTCTAAGAACAAAATTTAACATATTCATTGCACTTAGTAGTTTAAATTGTTTTCATTGCTTCTATAATTTGTGCAAAAATCTAATTATTAAATATGTTGCATACCAGATGACTAATGCATGAAGCAAAACTATACAGATAAAGAATAATTATTGTTTTGCAAGTTTAATTCTCTCTGTAGTCATTGCTTCTTGGTTAAATCTTTACAAGTAAATCATATATGCCTGAGGAAATATCTTCTTACAGGCAAACAATAAGTAAATTCTTTTTATTTTAGGGGGAAATAATATATGCTTAACTAACATCAGCTAGGGCTTCTTCTAAAAATTGTAAATATTTGTAAGCTCTTTAGTGCAAGAGATGATGTTTTGGAAAAGGCATAGAAAGGAACCTAAGATGTTTCAGTTTTGTATATTATGCTTTATAACTTTTGTTTTTTCTTCTTTCAACATATTTAACATCAATATTTTCTTAATTAAATGTACTATCATTGTATAAAACTAAGGAAAGTATATAAAGAAAAAAATAATTCATAATCTTGTACTTTCGAATGCTTTTAAAATTTGCATAATTTTAAGTTCCCCAAAGGCTACCACACACACACACACCCATAGACACATGCACAAAAATACAGATTTTGATCATGCATTTTTTGTTTTAAAATCTTGGGTTTCTACGTGTCACCCATGTTGTCAGATCTTGGAAGCTAAGCAGGGTCGGGCCTGGTTAGTACTTGGATAGGAGAACACCTAGGAATACCAGGTTCTGTAGGTGGAAGAAAAAATAAAATGAAATGTTGTGATTTTTTTTTCATTTTCAGTTCATGTTATATGAAAAATATCATTAGATATTCTTCAAAATATAAATCATTTTAATTACTATTTAATATTTCACCATGTGGACATTTTGTAATCTACTTTTCTCTTCCCTTATTCATGAAAATAAAGTTTGTTTTACAAGTGGCATTTGAAAGCAGCAGTTCTTAATGAGATCCTTGGAGCCCATGACTGCTCTCAAAAAAAAAAAAAAAACAAAAAAAAAAACAAACAAAAAAAACCTCTTTACTCATTGTAGTCTTTTTAAAGGAGATATGGTCCACAAATTTCATAAAAATGTTCAAAGCTATACTTATACCAAATGAGGATGAATCAGTTCAGCTACTAAGTCGTATGCAATAGATTAAATGTCTTTTTTTGCTCTTTCCAAAGGATTTAGCATAATGATCAAAAAAATTTGCTAGTATACTAATATATACTATATAGGAAAAAAAAACATACCCCACTTGTGTGTTTCTCCTTTACTCTCATACTACTACCACACTTATACTTCTGACACCAGATATATGGATTTACAACTCATCAATCA
Organism: Eonycteris spelaea; assembly: GCA_003508835.1. Lineage (NCBI taxonomy): Eukaryota > Metazoa > Chordata > Mammalia > Chiroptera > Pteropodidae > Eonycteris > Eonycteris spelaea. The sequence continues at coordinate 38,944 of PUFA01000911.1, read as the reverse complement.
ATTCTCAGCAACACCAGCTAGGTGTCCTGCAATTCAATTTAATTCTAATACCAACTAGAGTTAGTGCGGATCCCACAAGTCAAGGTTAAGTCCCACAAGACTGTTTCTTACTTCAGATGCCAATCAAAAATAGCAGGTCCTCAGGACACCTACAACTTTTGTCTGTCTGACTTGACTATAAATCAGAAGTTCCAACAATGTCCCTTCTTGAATTCAGTCACTTTCTGGAACAGCCGACAGAATTCAGGGAAACACTTACTTACGTTTACTAGTTTATTACACACTAAAGGATGTGATAAAGGATACAATGAACAGCCAGATGAAGAGATACATAGGGTAAGATTGGGAAGCATCCCAGTTCAAGAGCTTCTGTTTCTGTAGAGTTCAGGTGCACCATCCTCTTGGTAGGTGGATGTATTCACCAACCTGGAAGCTCTCCAACTTCATATTTTAAAGATTTTTATGGAGGCTTCATCACATTTTCAGCTCTTTTCTCTCTCCATGTGTAGGGTATAGAAATGAAGTTTTAAAAGGTTCTAAATCATGACTTTTTCTTTCTGTAACCTGCACCCATCCTGAAACCCACCAAATGTCACCTCATTAGAATGAAAGATATTCCTATCACCCACAAAATTCTCTGGGATTTAGGAGCTCAGTATCAGATGTTCCTAACACTCAGGAAATTAGAGAGGTCTTAGGAGCTATGCATTAGGAACTAGGGCCAGACTAAATGTTAGTATAAACTTCCCTTGTCACCCTGATTTACAAGGGGTTTTAGTAGCTCTGTGTCAGGAATCAGAACACTTATCCTTTTTGATCAGAGCCTCTTCCAAATGATCTCATTTAACCTTAATTACTCTACAGTCTCAAGAAAGAAAGCCATAATATTTCCTTCTGATTGTGCATGTGTGTATGTGTGTGTTTGTAAGGCTATGTATAACAATTCAAGACTTCCTACATGATATGAGTCACTACATACAGTCAATGTACCTTTTCAAGGGCTTAGTAAATTGCATATCCAAGATCTAATCTTTTGTTCTTGTTTGCCTGTATTTGTGTATTTATTATATATTTTACCAAATTTATCAGTCATTGCTTCTATGTAAATAAAACAACTTTTGGCTTAAAATATACTTCTGTTTTTAATTATATGTCAAAAATACACAGTTCATTTAATGGTTTATTAGAACATTTTTTTTGCCTCAGCAATGGTTCTGCATTTTAAAATAAAATGATTCTTTTTTAAAAGTTTTTTTGGAGTTTTTGGTTATGTAATTTTCAGGTGTAGATTATAATTTGACATCTACATATTCAAATGTGTAATTACCACCCAAAGTCCAGTTTCCTTCAGCTACTATATATTTGATCCCCTTTGCTCACTTCATCCTCCCCCAATCTTCCTATATTTGACCACCTTTACCCTCTTCCTTTCTCCCATATCCCCTACCCTCTGGTAACCACGAGTCTATTGTCCATGTTCCTGAGTCTCTTTGTCCTGTTCATTTGTTGCTTTTAGGTTTATATCCCACATATAAGTAATATCATGTGATTTTCAACTTTTTCTGTCTGGCTTATTTCACTTAGCAAGATTATCTTTAGGTCCATCCAGGTTGTCACAAATGGCAGTATTTCATCTCTTCTTACGGCTGAATAATATTCCACTGTATCAATGTGCCACAGCTTCTTTAGCCAATCATCTATCATAGGACACTTTGGTTGCTTCCATGTCCTGGCCACTGTGAATAGTGTTGCTATGAATATTGGTGTGCAAATACCTTTTCAGATATGAGTTTTCAAGTCTTTGGGGTAAATATCTGGTAGAGGGATGGCTGGATCATATGGTAGATCAATTCTTAGTCTTTGCAGAACCTCCACACTGTTTTCTATAGTGGCTGTACCATTTTTTCAATTCCACCAGCAGTGCATGAGGGTTTCTTTTTCTCCACATTCTCTCCAACATTTGTTATTACTTGTTTCTGTGATTATAGCTATTCTAACAGGTGAGATGGTATCTCATTGTGGTTTGATTTGCATTTCCCTAATAGCTAACAATGTTGAGCAACTTTTCACATATTTGTTGGCCACTTGTATGTCCTCTAGGGAGTAGTGTCTGTTCAGGTCCTCTGGCCATTTTTTTGATTGGATCTTTATTGTTGTTGTTGTTGTTTGTTGTTGTTGTTGTTGTTGTTGTTTATTGAATCATATGAGTTCTTTGTATATTTTTGGATATTAGGCCCTTATCAGAGGCATTGCTTGCAAATATATTTTCCCATATGGATGGTTTTCTCTTTACCTTGTTGACATTTTCTTTTGCTGAGCAGAAGCTTTTTATTTGTTGTAGTCCCATTCACTTATTTTTGCTTCTCCTTCCATTGCCTTTGATGTCAAATTCATAAAATCCTCTTTAAGTCCAAGGTCCTTGAGTTTAGTTCCTAAGTTTTCTTCTGTGCCTTTTATTGGTTCTGGTGTTATATTCAGGTCCTTAATCCATTTTGTGTCAATTTTGGTTTGTGGTGATAGACAAAATCTAGTTTCATTCTTTCGCAGGTGGTCCTCCAATATTTCCAGCACCAATTATTGAAAAGGATTTCCTTTTCCCACTGCATGTTTTTGGCTTTTTTTTGGTCAAAAATTATCTACCCGTTTTGTTGCAGGAAGCGACACCCAACAGAGGATTTCGAACACTCATAGACAACTTCGTTAGAGAAGGGGGTGAGGTTCTTCTAACAACAGCCACTGGAGCAAGTGGGGTTAATAACTCCATACACATACTCCCTCTAGTTGGATTTATTACAGTTTATATACTTTTGTAGTGTCCATGCAAGGGGCACGTGATTCCTTTGTCTGAGATTTCATATGTGCCTCCTTACTCAGGATGGGTAAGGGGAGCTTTGGGTGAAGGAGCTGCAACGGGGGAGAAATTTCCAGACTACTGGTCTTCTCTATTTACAGGTTACTTTGCCTTGTAGAACCCATGATCTTGGCGCTCTCAACACTGTTATAGATTTTTCAGAGAGACAGTACACTGAGGCTATAAGCAGAATGTAGCATTTACTGATGCTGGCACAAGCTCAGCAGATTCCTATCCAAAGGCTGAGCTCTAATTGTAACATAACAAGCAATTTTACACAGTCTTGTTATTCCTTCACAGCTACAGAGGTAAGGAAAAACATCAGTTGGTTGGCAAGCTGTCAACCAACAGACATGAACTGGAGAGTCTTTGAGGTAGGGGAAGTAGCTGTGGGAAAACATGTTAGCTGAATATCAGTGAGCAGAATGTGGGATGAGAGAGAGATTATTTCTTCAGGCCCTTTCCTTTGCATTTTTTCAGATGCCTCCTCTACTCTCTTATTTCCATCTTTGATACTCTAGACATTCTGTTTCTATGCTAGAGTCCCACATTCTCCACTAAACTATCCTGGGGGATGTCCTGATAATGGCGGATAAATTATATGTGGGTTGCAGCTCGCTGCTGTACTGTGGCTTCCACCATGCCTTTTAACCTTTTTATTATTAACAGGGGCAGCAGACTCAGCCCCATCAGACAGATTCCTAAGAGTAGTATAACTGTTACTATTAAGGTGTGAAACCTACCAAAAGTCAAAAACCACTCCCCCAAAAGGCTATTGGGGTTCTATCTGTGCCATACTTGTATGGGCACATGTGCCAGTTTTGTCATCTTTTTGACAAGGTCCTTAACTGCCTGGCCCTGGCTGATTAGCACATTGTAGTCTCTGAATGTGGCCTAACACCTAAATTTTCCTGCCCCCTCCCTATGTTGTTTCCCTTCAGAGATTTTATTCCCTTAATCTTCAGGGGATGTTTAGGGAGGAAGGTCTGTCTTCTATAACTTGTTCAAAGCTGAGATAGGATGGTGGCCCTGCTTGCTAGGAATATAAATCCCTGAAAGCCTATTCTAAGGGCCCCAGAGCCATACAACGTGAGGTCGTTCCAGCATGTCAAAATGGTAGGAAGCCTTGTAACATAGAAGATATAAACTTAGCAAAAAATAATAGAAATGACAAGTCAAAGTTAATAGCAGAGGTAATTCACAATGAAGTTACTTTTAATGGCAGTTTGTTAATTCAAGTTCCCTGATTCCCTGGGACATGTGGACTTATCTAGTTTCTGGAATAAGAGCTTAAGATCTTCCACAGGTTCACAGGAATGAGTTACACTTTCTGGTTTATTTTCTAGAAGAAACTGTGAGGACTCATAAGAAACTTGGTTAATTCAAAATAAATGTACCTAGTTGTTGATTCCTTGTAAATTGACAGCATTTGGGAACTTAAAAAAAACTTGGTAGGGTCTTGAGAGCTGACTATTTATTCCAGTCACTGTGCAGTTAGCATTGGAGAGAGGGATGAGTCAGGACATAGTAGGCAGCTTTAGTATCTAATAAAAATTCAGTTTTTCCTTCTTGGCATGGCAAGGGTGACCTGAGGTTCCACCTTTGTCATCATAGTAAATTTTTAGGACTGGAGCTTGCAAGTGCTTGAGCCTCCGTTGTTGGAGGAGAGAGCAGCCCCTTCATAAGAGGCTTGTTAAGTGGGGCTTATGAGGTCCACCCCTCCCCAGCTTCCCAAGGCTAGATGGACATTTGCCCTTTTAGTGTCCTTCCTTCTGCATTTTGCATATTGATTATGTTTCAGTCCTGACAGTCCACTCATGGCCAACCAAGATTGAGGCCCTCCAGACTTGCAAGGTTTTCATTGCTTAGAGTCATCTCAAGATGATGCTTGTATTATGGCAGCTATAATTTACACACTTTTTGTACTTTGCTTTTTTCTCTACCCAGTCCCAGTTATTGGACATGTTAAAGACCTTTGGTACCAAGGTAACATGTAGGGTTGCAGTTTTGGCCCCAACTTTTGAAGCTTCCATTAAATATTGGGCACAGACCAAGTTATGAAATGTATAGACAGGAGTGTCTGGCTGTCAGACTTTGGGCTAATGTTAGTATATTCTCTAAAAACTTCAGAAAACTGGCTGGGGCAACATAAAACACAGAAATTACTTTGATTAATCACAGAATCCTTGTTTTCTACTCAGAAAACTTTTCCTTAACATCAGTAGCAGACTTATAGTTTAAAAAACATTAAAACACAACTCTAGTTTTGCATTAGCTTACTTTTAGCATTTAAATTTCCAATCTTGTTTAGCTTAATTACATAAAATTTCCCCTCAGGATTTCTCTTCACAAACCTTCTACTACTTTCCTCATTCCTTCAGTTTGCCTCTTTTCACTCATTCAGAAATAACCAACAGTAAGACAAACACCTTTCCTTTAATTTTCTTCAAAACAAATCCCTATACCAAAAACATACATTTTCCTTTCTATCATAATTAGAATTTTTAACTGAACCACCATATTACATATAACACAGGCAAATATAAAACAGAGATTATGCACATACTCAGAGTTTCCCATCATCAGTATTTGTAACTTCAATGGGGTGCATATCTAATTTTCTCAGGGAGTGAGGAAATAAATGAGTTCCCTAGAGAACTTAGACACCCTCAGTGTCCAAGGGCAAAGAGGAAGGAGAAAATTCCTGATTATCTTGAGATCTCTGAGAAGGCACTCTCATCATTGGGCCATTTTATAAGTCTGGGTCTTGGTAAAGGAGCATAGACATTTGTACATAGGGTACTTCTGATTTTCCAGTTTCTTGCAAAAAAAAAATCTAATTGGAGAATAGCATGGCAGGTTAGTGAATTGTTCACAGGCTAAATTTCTTGATTTCCCTCTCATCTTTATTTTGGATGGAGGAGGGTCTCCTACAGGTCCTCACTGCAAGGAATTGCTGTTGTATTTCATTGACAGCTGGGTTGTGGGACTGCTGTTTTTGTCTTCTCTGAAGGGCACAAGCTAGGAAGTGCTTGTGCCACTGATGAGGAAGAAAGAATAATATTTTTACCTTACCATGAGTGGAACCTGGCTGCCTGGGCAAAATCACTGAACCTTAAGGCCTAAGATACCAGAGGACACAATCCTAGCTGTGTCTGAATCTTAAAGCATATTACTCACCCCAAGAGGGACTGTGCGCCCTGTAGCATTGTGCTAATACTGCATGGAAAGGCTAAAGGGGAACAGGAAATGGCAGCACAGGTCTGGAAGTTCTGATCCAAGGACATTAGTGAGTGTGCACTTGATTTTTTTTCCAAAGGCTTTATGTTGTGTAGATTCCCAGAGCAGAGACTCCTGTTCTCCCTGCTTTGTGGCTTCAGAGAGGGGTTTGGCTAGTACTGCAAAGATGGGGAACCACAAATGGAAAAATTCTACTGCACCCAGGAATTCTCTAACTTATCACATCTCTGGGGATAGTTAGAATTATAACAAGCCTAGGCCTAAGTACTTGCAAATATAGCCAGCCATTGTTAGCAAAGGATATGGTAGCCCTTAACTTGCTTAGCAGGTCATGCCACAACAAGGGCACTGGACAGTCGAGCATGCACAGAAACCAATGCATAACTTCATGACCTCCTATAATACATTTATGGGGCAGGCAGAATGCTTGTTCTGCCTATCTCCTACAATGTCCACTCTACAGGTGGAGAGCAGTGCTACTGGCTAAATCAGTACCAAGTGTTCAGCCCATGTGTTAATCAGGAAGTCTATCTGTTGGCTCCCTACCATCATATGAACCATAGACTCATTGGGGGCCCCTGAGTCCAGTCACACTCAATCCAAGAGGATTCCCCAGCTACGTTTAATAGTGTGTCTTCCCTTTTGGAGGCAGCTAGTAAGCTCGCTTTACCTTGTCCTGGATTGGACATTCATTTTTCCAATGACCGGTTCCCTGGCAATGTGGCACACTGATCACTGCTCAAGGGGTCTCCTCCAGACAACTTTTCTTTCCTTTGCCCTGTTGTTGAAGGGCAGCAGCTATGAGCTCAGCCTGCCTTTGCATACGACATTCATCTTCCCTTTTGGAGACAACTATCCCTATTAACATATACCTTGTCGACTACTTCAAGGAGTTGGGAGATGTTCATTCCTGCAAAACCTTCTAATTTTTGGAGCTCTCCCTTTATGTCTCCTGCACTCTGGCCAACAAAGGCCATATTAACCATTCTCTGGTTTTCTATACTTCCTGGATCAAAAGAAGTATAGATCCGGTAGGCCTCACACAACCTCTCATGGGAGTAACCGGACTTTCATCTTTCTTTAGTAAAGTCTCTGCCACTTTTTGATGTTAGTGGCTTTCTGGCTTTCCTTTTGGAGGCCTTGGAGGAGAGAGTCTCTCTGTATCTCCTGAGCCATCTCATGCCCTCTTCTGTATTTGGGTACCACCTAGGATCCTCTCCTGGTATCTGGACCCTCACATATTCCTCAGATTCTGGATTTCCTCAGGGTATTCTCCTTTAGCTATTTAGTTATCACTGATTATTCAGTGTGTTTCCTTCATGTTGAACAGTGAGAGGAGCAATTTATGGCAATCAGCCCACGTGGAATGGTGGGTTTGAAATATGGACTGCACGAGGTTTATTGAGGTCTGCAGCTTTTCTCTATATAGGGAGTGTGTGTTTCCAAGTGAAACGTTGGTACATTAGCAGCTGTAACTCTTGTATGTGCCCTTGCTCATTCATTACAGGGTTTCTCAGATGCTTCTCTCAGAAGCATCTGCATTCTTGGCACTGTGTTTGAGTACAACCTCTCAGCAAGGGAAGGAGAACCAGGACCTGATTCCGGGCAGTGAGAGACACCTCAGGCCCTGACAAACTTTTTCCAGGACTAGATTGATCAGCTGATGACGTGCCTGAGCCAATGACAGTCCCTGGGGTGGAAAGGGAATGAGGAAATGATGACTGCAATTTTGCTGGTGTATGCAATGGGGGAGCCAGACTTTTTGCTTCTTGCTCATTAGGGGCTAAAATCTCTGGAACCAGTGATGGCAATTGTTCTTTGGGTTTGGTATAATGCTTCCCTGCCTGTGCTCCTAACACAGTGGAAACTTGACCTCTAAGCCAAAGGGGAGGGTGCAATACTAAAGGAAATCAATTATCTATGTAGGGGAACTGGTCAGGATGGCCTGAATCTTAGTGACTATCTGCCACACTTTTTGCACAAGGGACCTATCCAGGCTCCCTTCTGCCGACCATCTCACCCCAAAAGGGGACCATTCTAGTTCACACAAAGTTTTCAATTTCCCTGGAGACATAGCAACCTCGTAATCTCCTGTATACCCTTTCTTGAAGTTCCTGACCATCGTGGCTAGGGAGTTGGCTTTCCCTGTGTGCCCCCCCAGGCCTCCCATGACAGACAACAATCATGCCACATGGAGGGTTGGGGGATAGGGTCAGAGAAACTTTGGAGTGGACATCACTTGTTTTGCTGTTCTCTGGCTGCACCCTTCACGGGGCTATTTCAGGAGCCTCTTAGCATTGGTGGGTCAGTATAATCCCCCGACATGGATCCTTAGAGTAGACTCCTCACGGAGATCCAGTGCCACCACCTTAAGCTATATGAGGTTCACCACAGACCCACGGATTAGGGCTCAACTCTTGCTTCATGATCAGATCACGTCTTAATCATTCAGCACTCATTCTCTTTCATAAACCTCCCACCATTCCTTAACCTGTCCTGTGGAGAGTAAGCAGTTGCTCCTCTTAACCTGTGGATGATGCTTTGTTACTCCAAAGGGTGGATGGGCCACCCTTTGCTTAGTGTTAACCAAACACATTCTACCCTCCACCCTGTATACCTGTGAGGTCACAATTTCCCTTAACAAATGTAAAGTACTCCCCCTAATTATATTTATTACAGCTTATATACTATTGCAGTGTCCGTGCAAGAGGCATGTGATTCCTTTGTCTGAGTTTTCATATGTGCCCCCTAACTCAGGATGGATAAGGGGAGCTTTGAGTGAAGGGGCTGCAAGGGGCAAGGAATTTCCAGATGACTGATCTCATCTATTTACAGGTCATTTTGCCTTGTAGAACCCACAATCTTGGCACTATCAACACCGTTCTCAGAGAGACAGTACACTGAGGCTATAAGCAGAAAGTAGCACTTATTGATGCCGGCATCAGCTCAGCAGATTCCTATTTAAAAGCTGAGCTTCAATTATAACATATCAAGCAGTTTTACACAGTCTTGTTATTCCTACACAGCTACAGAAGTAAGGAAGATCAGTTGGTTGGAAAGCCATTAATCAACAGATGTGAGCTTGAGCGTCTTGAAGGTGGGGAGAAATCTGTGGAAAAACATGTTAGCTGAAGAGCACTGGGCAGAACAGGGAGAGGAGCAGTTTTAACTGGCTGAGTTGGTTATTTCTGCAGGCTCTTTCCTTTGCATTTTTTTCAGATGCCTCTTCTCCTCTCTTAACATAAATATGGGTTTACTTCTGGACTCTCAATTCTGTTCCATTGTTTCATGTGTCTGCTTTGCTGCCAATACCATGCATTTTGATTAATGTCACTTTGTAGTGAATTTGAAGTCAGACAGAGTGATGCCTTCAGCCTCATTTTTTTTTTACTCAGTATGGCATTGGCAATTCGGGATCTTTTGTGCATTCATACAAATCTGATAATTTTTGTTCTATTTTTTTAAAAAAATGCTGATGGGATTTTGATGGGGTTGCATTAAATTTGTATAATTCTTTAGGTAACATGGTTATTTTAAGTATGTTGATTCTTCCAATCTGAGAACACGGAATTTCTTTCCATTTCTTTGTATCTTCTTTGATTTCCTTTGATAGGGTCTTGTAGTTTTAATTATATAGGACCTTCACAGGTTTCATTAAATGTATTCCTAGGTATTTTATTCTTTTTGTTGCAATTCCAAAAGGAATTATTTTTTCCAATTCTTTTCCTGATGCTTCATTTTTAGAGAACGCTATGAAATTTTGAATGTTGATTTTGTATGCAGAGACTTTACTGTATTTGCTTATTGTGTCTAGTAGTGTTCTTGCGGAGTATTTAGGGTTTTCTATATAGAGAATTTGTTATCCACAAATAGTGACAGTTTGATTTCTTTGTTTCCTATGTGGATACCTTTTATATCTTTCTCTTGTCTGATTGCACTAGCTAGGATTACCAATGTTATTTTGAATAACAGTGACAATGGTGGACAGCCTTGCCTTGTTCTTGATCTTAGAGGAAAGGATTTTAGCTTTTATCTTTAAGTATAATGTTGGCTGAGGGTTTGTCATAGATGGCCTGTATTATGTTAAGGTACTTTCCTTCTATACCAATTTCATTAAGTGTTTTAATCATAAATGAAAGACATATGTTTGTTTGTTCATTTGTTTGTTTTATGCCTATACACCTGGCCTTCCTAGGTGGTCACACATCCAAGTACTAACCAGGCCCATAACTGCTTAGCTTTTGGAATCAGGCGGGATCGGGTGTGTTCAGCATGGCCATAGACTGGATGCTGTATCTTGTCTAACACTTTTTCTGTGTATGTTGATATGATATGATTCTCATTTTTTTAATTTGTTCATGTGGTGCATCACATTAATAGATTTGCGTATGTTGAACCATCCCTGTGCCCCTGAGATGAAACTCACTTGATCGTGGTATGTAATCTTTTTAATATGTTGCTATATTCAGTTTGTTAGTACCTTATTTAGGATTTTTGCATCTGTATTCATGAGAGATATTGGTGTGTAGTTTTCTTCTCTTGTGTTATCTTTACCAGGTTTTGGCATCAAGGTAATATTGGCCTCATAAAATGAGTTGGGAAGTATTGTCTCCTCTTCAATTTTTGGAAGCATTTGAGGAGAATAGGTATTAAATCTTCTTTAAAAGTTTGGTAGAATTTACTGGTCCTGGTCCAAGCCATCTGGTCCTGGACTTTTACTTTTTGGAAGGTTTTGGTGATTGTTTCAATATTCATACTGCTGAGAGATGTATTTCTATTTTCCAGATCTTCTTGATTAGGTCTAGAAAAATTGTATTTTTCTAAGTCCTGGTCCATTTCTTCTAGGTTACTAAATTTGTTATATATTTTCCATTTTATTCTTGCATTTATATTTCTGCAGTGTTTGTCATAATTTCCCATCTTTCATCCCCAATTTTGCTTATTTGTGTCCTTTCTCCTTTTTCTTAGTGAGTCTTTGTCAATTTTATTGACTTTCTCAAAGAACCAGCTCCTTTTTGTATTTATTCTTTCTATTGTTTTGTTTTGTTTTGTTTTCAATTTCATTTATTTCTGCTCTAATAGTGATTATTTCTTTCTTTGTGCTGACTTTAGGCTTCATTTTTTCTTTCTTTTCTAGTTTGTTAAGATGAAGCATTAGGTTGTTTATTTGGACTTGTTCTTGTTTTTGGAGGTAGGCCTGTAATGTTATGAACTTTCCTCTTATGATTGCTTTTGCCCTGTCCCAAAAGTTGTGTTATCATTATCATTCATTTCTATGTATCTCTTGATCTCTCTTTTTATTTCTCCTCTGACCCAGTTATTCTTTAGTAGCATGTTGTTGAATCTCCATGTATTTTTGGTTCTTTCTGATTTTTCTTGCATTTGATCTCTAGTTTCAAAGCATTATGATCAGAGAATATAGTTGGTATGATTTGAACCCTCTTATATTTGTTGAGGCTATCGCTGTGTCTCAGTATGTGGTCAATCCTTGAGAATATTTTGTATGCACTAGAAAAGAATGTATAAGCAGCTGTTTTAGGATGGAAGGCTCTGTAAATGTTGATGATGTTCAGTTGGTCTAATGTGTCATTTAAGAATGTTATTCCTCATTGATTTTCTGTTTGGATGATCTGTGCATACCCGACAGTGATATATTTAGGTTCCCTACTATGATAGTGTTTTGGTCTGTTTCTTCCTTTAGCTCTGCTAGTAATTGCTTTACATATTTGGAGCTCCCTGATTGGGACCATAGATATTAATAAGTGCTATGTCTTCTTGGTGCATGATTCCCATTATACTTATGAAGTGCTTTTTTTTTTTTATTTTGAAGTCTGTTTTGTCCAATATTAGTACCACTATTTCCACTTTGCTCTGAACACCATTTGCTTGAAACATCATTTTTCACCCTTTAACTTTGAGGCTATATTTGTCTTTAGACCTGAAATGTGTCTCCTGGATGGAGTGTATGGTTTTGTTTGGTTTTTGATCCAATCTGCAACTCTGGTGAGTTCATTCCATTTACATTTAGGGTGATTATTGAAATATGAGGTCTTCTTATATCCATTTTATCTTTTGCTTTCTGGTAGCTTGGTGTTTCCAATGCTTCCTTGTTTTTTGTGTTTCTGTTTTCTTTATTTGATTGGCTTCTGTGTGGTGTGCCTCTGATTCTTATTGCTTTTGTTATATATGTTTCTGAATATTTGGTGTGTGGTTACCATTACAAATATGAAAAGGATAGTTATATATATATATATAATATATAACTATATAAAACTATATATATAACTATATATATATAGTTTTATGTAGTTATATATAAAAATATATAGTTATATATATATATGTAACTATATAAAACTATATATATAAAGGATAATATATATAAACTATATATATAAAGGATAATATATATATATTATCATATATATATATATACAGTCATTCCTTTTCTTCTGTGTGTGCCTATCTCCTTTCTCCTTTGTAAATTTGGATCCTTGAATCTTCCCCTTTCAGTCATTGTTATATCTATTTGTCCCTATGTATGCAGAACATTTATTACTATCTTCTATAGCAAATCTCTTCTTATTATTTAGGCTTAAACTGCCCTTTTCTTAGTAAGGGTTGTACACCTCTGCTTCATTACCTAATCATCACTTTACTCTTAATTATGTATTTTTTTCTTTTGGTTTTCTTATTCTGTTTTAGGTGAACTGACACCTTTCAGTATTTCCTGTAGTGCAAGCCTCATAGTGGAGAATTCCCTCAATTTTTGTATGTCTGGAAAAGTCTTAATTTCTCCTTCATATCTAAAGGACAGCTTAGCTGGATACATTATTCTAGACTGGTAGTTCTTTTCCCTTAATAGTTTAAATATTTGATTCCATTCCTTTCTGACTTGTAAAGTTTGTGCTGAGGAAGTCCGATGATAATCTAATGGATTTTCTTTTATATCCTACTGTCTTCTTTAACCGCACTCACTTACCCCTGAGAATTCTATTTTTGTCATTGATTTTTGATAACTTTAATACAATGGCCTTTTTGGGTTGAAATAATTGGGTGTTCTGTTGACTTCTTGAATTCCAAGCTCAAGCTTATTCTTTAGATTTGTGAAATTTTCATCTACTATTTGTCTGAAAATGCTTTCTAGTCCCTGTACCTTTTTTCTTGCCTTCAGTAATGCAAATTATTCTTATGTTTCCTTTCCTGATGGTATTAGCTAGTTTTTGAATTTTTCTTTCATTTTTTTCATTCTTCGGTTTCTCTCTTCTTCCTTCTGATTTATTTCTAGATTTCTGTCTTTGATATCACTGATACTTTCTTCCATTTGGTCGCCTCTATTTCTCAAGTCTGCTAGTTCATTTTTTAACTCTTGCAGTGTGTTATTCATCTCCATAAGGTCTATTTGATTCCTTTTAAGGGTTTCAATCTCCTTGTTCTGCTCATCTAGTTGTTCTTTCAGTCCTGTAATTGTTGATTTGAGTTGTTTTGGATCTCATTGCTTTTTAAAGAAGTACCATCCTGAATTCTCTGTCATTTAAGTTGCGTATTTCTATGTCTGTAAGCTTATTTAGCTTATTTTCTGGAGATTTTTTTCATTCTATCTGATCTGCCTTGTCACCTTGGTTGTTCATGATCTTTAATACACTGTTTCCCTGACTGAGTTATAATGGAAATGTATTCCCCTTTTTTTTTTGCCAGAAAGAAGTTTTATTATTTAATGGTCTCTTTAGCCTGTTGCAAAGAAGACACTTTTATTTTGGTGTCAAAGCCTCTTGGATCCCTGCTTCCTATAAAGTCTTAAAAATGTATTTTATCTATCTATCTATCTATCTATATTATTTATTTATTTATTTATTTATTTATATTTCTTATTATTTTTGGCGAGGCATCCCTAGGTTGACCTCACAGATTGCAAGGAACTTAGCTTACAATATTTTATTTTTTATTTTTTACACTTATAGCACCTGGTGTTCCTTGGTGGTTTCCCATTCAAGTACTAATCAGGCCTGATCCTGCTTGGCTTCCTAGATCAGATGGGATCAGGAGGGATTGGGCTTGTTTAGGGTGGCATAGCCATAGACGTATTTTTATTTTCTGATAGATATTTAACCACATTCACTTACCTCAGTTTCTGTCTCTGTCAGTGTTAGAAACAGTTTTGGTAGCTTTTACACAGATTCCTCTGGTGCTAGTGGTGATAGGTCTTAGAGGGTATGAGGGAAGATGCCATCTGGGTTGGGAGTTGGGGCCTGTGGCTCAGCCTCGGTTTTCCAACTGGGACCAGTAAAAATAAACTGTTGTTTCTCTGTGATTCCATACCACTTTTTTGCTTTCTTCCCTGATAAATGGGCCCTGGTGCCAGCTGCTAGATGTTCTGGCACTTCCAGGCAGGATGATCAGGGAAATCGATGCACCTTTATCTCTCCTTCTCCTTCTGCAGGAAGCTCCGGGGGCTGTGAGAGGCAGCTTCTTTATTTCTCTGAGTTCATTGCCCAACAGGCGGGGTCTGACTTGTGGTAGCTCTGATGTGCAGATCCCACACTCAGATGTGCTGTGTGTGCAGTTTGGGTGTTTTTTGTTGACTTTTAGATGTTCAGCTTATTGTTGTTTCAAGGGGAGAGATCTGAGAAGTCTCTCAGTCTGCCATGTTTCCTCACCGTGTCCACAAAGTATTATTCTTTTAAACATATCCTCTTCATTTTAGAGCTGAAGTAATTCAGGGAGTTGAAGTAATTTTCTCAAGTTCATGACTTTCTTCCATATGACTGTGAACTCAAGTTTTCTGGCGTCAAAGATCATGTTCTTTCTGCAACATCTTTACTTTTCTTTCTCTGTCTTATTTATCTTAGCACAGTTTCCTCCAGGTTCATCCATGTTACCTTCCCTGTATTTCATTTTCTCGATTAGGTACTGTATCTTTAAGACATTCTTTTGTTTTGTGACCAAATGTGACATTTGATAACTAGAGGACATTTCTTAATGTGGATAAAGGTAAATTCAAGACAAATAACAGGACATTATTTTCCACATAGTTCAGCAACAGGGATTAATGGTTCAAGTCTAAAAAAATTTAATTATACAAATTAAATATTTAGCCAAATATTTTTAAAATCAAGAGGAAAAACTAACACAAAATCCATATAGAAAAGAAATTAAAGACAAAAAAGCATTCAATTTTTAAAAACTGAAATAAGTACATAAGTTATATATAATATATATATATTAGTGTTAATGTTATTATGCATATAAAGTTAAAGACGGCCAAACCTGGCAGAGAAAAAATTTTAAAAAGACTTTAGAAGGATATTTAAGTACATACTATAATTAACTTTCCATAATTGTACTTGCTTTCATAAGTTATGGCATGGAAATACTATCATAATTTTTACCCATGGGTTATTTTAAAGCACCAAATTAAATATGATTAAATTCTGTAACAATCTCATAATAAATATTGACTTAAACCTAGTTAATATGGAAGCATGGTATCTAATATTGTAATAGTGTTGTTTGTTAGATGAATATATTATTAAAAAGCTTGAAACACTTTTCAGTTGTTAAAGTTGGATAAATTATTTTATAGGAAATTTACAATCATCGACTATCAATAACATAAATATTTATCTAGCTCTTTCTATAGATGTTAATTTTAGAGATTCTTCGTAACTGCTAAATGGATATAATCATTTAAATGATTATTTAATGTAGTCTCTGCAGTTTATAAAATGCATATATCTAATATCTTTATTATTCATGGTAGCCAGGACATAGAAACAACTAAAATTCCCTATGGTGGACGATTGGCTACAGAAGATGGTATATATATACAATGGAATATTACTCAGCCTAAAAAAGGTCGACCACTGCCATATGCAATTCCATGATGAACCTAGGGATAATCGTGCTAAGTGAAATAAGCCAGACATAAAATGTTGAGAATCATATTATTTCACTCTTGTAGGATGTAAAACTGAAAGCAAGATAAACAAATAAAAACAGACAGGCACAGACAACAGTTTAGTGGTTACTAGAGGGAAAGGGGCATAGTAGAAAAGGGTAAAGGGACTCAAATATATGGTGACAGAAGATTTGACTTTGGGCAGTAAGCACACAATGCAAAATACAAATAATGCATTATCAAAATGTACACTCAAAACCTATATAATCTTATTAACCAATGTTACTCCAATAAATTAAATTTAAAAAGGATAAAATATAAGTGTGTATGTGTGTGTATACATGTATATATATACATATATGTACATATATATGTATATATGTGTATATATGTGTGTGTGTGTGTGTGTGTGTTGTATGAGAGAGAGAGAGATTATGGCAATTTCTATCACTTCTTAAGGTGTTTATATATTTGTGCCATTTTGTGTACTTGGTAACACATGTTTGTAAACATAAACAGCTGAGTTGTATCATTAAAATTATAAGACTATTATATTTTAGTGCCTATTAAATCAAGTAAAAGGAATTACCAGGACATCATGATGAAAAGAAATAGTACCAAATTAACATTATTATGCCAGAAGAATCATTATCAGTGTCCTCTGTAGATTTTGTGGTATTAGACATACCATTTATGAATAACATTTTAAATAGATTTCCTTGTTTCAGAAAATAAAAAAGTGCAACTTAAGGATTTACTCCAGTGCATTTTTTAGTATAAATGACCACCAATAAAAAACATATTATTTATTATCCTCTAGGTAATGTGAGAAAAGTATATACTGAGATTCAGGATGAAAATGGTCATCTTACAGTGTTTCAGATAAAATTTTACATTGGAGATGTATCTGAAGATGCAAGAATGTTTGCTTCTGTGCTGAGTTAAGGTATGAGCAAATACATTAAGATACAAACTTAAAGTAAAAGTGGTGTTTAAATGTTGCAGAGAAACTATAATGATTGTTGTTTGGATTAACTGTGTACTTATCCCTACTTAAACAAAATATTAAACTTAGTGATGTGTGAGTTTAATTAGTCAAACTAAATACAGGTTAAGTATGAGGGCAATACAAAGCAAATTTGGGGGCTTTATTTTTACTACAATAAAAGAACAAATGATTTATGATGTGTTATACTGAAGAAGAGATTTAAAATACATGTTTCCTCATAGATCTGTATGATTCAAATAGGTTTTATTCAGGGTAACTCCAAAGACTCTGATGATAAAGTTTCTAGTGGCAAATATAAAGTTGCCATTTTTTAATAGAAAAAATAATAAGTTCTGAAATTATGTTTTCTACAGTAATTTTTTATAATTCAAAATGCTAGCTATATGAATGTAAAACACTAGCACGTTTAGTACTTTACTAAAATTTTTAAAACTTTGATATGTCAGAAAAAATTTGCTAACCAACAGAATCTAAAAAGAAAAAAACCCAGTCCAAGAATATAGTTGCTAATTTTCCATTTTCCCTAGTTATTAGCAATTAAATTTAAAAATTTTTAATGATTGAAGGTACATAAAGTTGCAATAGTTTTATTATTAAGAAATAAATTTATAAGTATTTCTTCAATTTGGAGTAAATTAGAGCATTTTAGATTCTCAGTCATTTTCTAAAAGAATTTCAATAATTTTTAAAGGTAGCTATTAACATACATGCATAAAACCTAAATTTCCCTGAGCAAAGCCAGCTACTGTTTCCCTATAGTTTTGCACATGAACATTTACCTTTCTTTTCCTATCACCAGAGCTCTACTTACATGTAGTTTTATAACCTTAAACGCCCTAAAAGAGAGAAAAATCAACCAGGCAAATAAAGCTTGCAAAATAGCTTATTGTTGTATATGCAGAATAGCTCTTCACAGTGTCAAATACTGACTACTTATCTGAATGACCAGTTTTAACTAAAAGTACTCCTAAATTTAAATCAATCATATTACGTGTGTGTGTGTGTGTTGTGTGTGTGTGTGTGTGCGCGCGCACGCGCAACATTACAATTTACTTCTTTGGAGTTGATTTTTATCTTATTTTATATTTTAGTCCCATTAGTTATTGATAGATTTATGTCATTTATTTCATCAGTTAATATTTTGTGAGTACTTAAAGTGTACACTGTTCTAGAAGTTGTAAATAGCAATAAACAAATAAAAAATTATGATCCTACAAATACAAACTATGGAAATAAACAAATAGTATATCAAGGAAATTGGTGTATATTTAATACAAATTCATGTGGTCAAGAGAAAGACCTGTGGATTCCTAGGTATGGAGCATTCTGGGCTTTCCAGTATAAAGTCCCTAAAGCTTGAGGGAGCTTAGAGGTCAGTGTGACTGAAATACTGGTTGGAAGTGAGATTGAAAATGTAGTCCAGGACTACAATACAAGATTTATTCTAGAAATTTTAGAAAGAAAGCTATTGAATTGTTTTGTCCAAAAGGGTAACATAATCTAATATAAAAGGATTATTCTAAATTTGTGCAGGATTGGAAGTGGGGTGAGTTAGTGTTATCAGACAAGAGTAGAAACAGAGCATAATGTCATTACTTCCCAGGTAAGATTTGATAGCAGTTTGAACCCTGGTAGTAGGCAAGAGAGATGTGATAATGGAGTCCAAAGACAGCCAGAAGGATTTGCTGGTAGTCTATTGTGGTATATTAAGAGAAAATTAAAAAATGTCTCATGATTTTTTGTTTCTGAACATTTCTCCCCCCAGGTATGTGTTGACAGAAATCAGGAGTCATTTTTTGGGGATTTTATGTTTGTGAAACTTTTTCAATGTGCAAGTATTATAGTTCTTGGCATGACAGTCACAGGTGCTGATCTAGGTTTGGGAAAGAAATCATGGTTCAGAATGGAATCACCTAGAAATTGGTGCAGAAAGACAAATCCAAAGACTGTTCTTCCTGGTTATTCAACACTTAGAGTCAGCAAGAGGATTCATCAAAGGATACTGAGTATTCACTTTCCTGTGGTAGCAGGAATACTAGGAAAATGTAGAATTCATACACCATGTAAAGAACAAGATTTCATAATGGAAGGGAGTGATCACTGTGAATAGAATGCCCCTGTGGATTTTTACATGATCACTTATGATAATAAAGGTATATTGAAATGAGAAAGAAACCAATAAGCCAAATGCTAAAATATCCATTATTCAAAGGATCATTAATGAGAGCTGTAGATGACTACATCAAAAGAGTTTTAGTGGGTGATAAGACGATGGCATTTACTTCAGGGGAATTAGAAAAGGTGGCAAAGGAGATTGAATAATAGTCTAGAAGCAATTCAGAGACAGAAATATACTTGATATCTATCTACCCCTTGGATCTGCACTACATAAAGTATGAAGGCAACTGTTTGAGGTAGCAGTGTCTTCTGTTGGGGAGAGGTACAGAATGGGAAGAATTAGAAAGTAGTATTCATAGATAGATTGAATTTTTAGGGAATATTGCCAATAATGGATATAAATTCCAGAAGGTCCTGGGAAAGTTTGGTGGTGGAGGTAAGGTGAGGTGGAAACTGAGTCATATTAGGATGTTTAAAGAGCTATATGGAAGAAGAATCTGGGTGGTGAGAGATGTCTTAGTGAACACCTGAATTTCTTGTGATAAATAAACACAATGGGCTTGATTGTTTCTCTAGGACTACTGAGAACTCTTCAGGACATTTCTCCCCCTCAATCTATCAGTAGATTATTCAGGGTAGGGAAAGGGGTGTTTTTCAGGAAACCAATTTATGCGACATAGTATTATACATAAGTTGGAGAGAGGGAGAAATAAAGAGATAGAAAGTTTAGCAACATATTGAAGCAAATATATGCTATAATAAGTAATTCCATTAGGCAAGCACAAATTGCCCTGTGGAAGGTGACATTTCAATTGGTGAAATAGCATAAATGGTTTCCTAGAGGGTGAAGGATTTGTATGACACTGAAAGATGATTAGAATTCCTCAGTGAATCTTTTTTTTTTTAGTAATTTATTTTATTATTAGTTTCAAGTAAACAGTATATTGGTTAGACATTTTATATAGTTAAAAACGATTCCCTGATTGCTTAATCTTCCCTCTGGCTCTACATATAGCCATTACATTACTGCTGACTGCATTCCCTATGCCATGTTCCCCAACTCCATGACCAACATTCAATTACTAATTTGTTCTTCTTTAACCCTTAAGCACTTTCTCCCTAAGCTGGCTGGGACAGTTAGAAAAGCCAGGCCTGTATCCATTGGATACAAACAAATGAAGATCCCCGAGGTCAAGGCGGACTCTCAGCCAGGTTCTTAAGGCCTCCAGGGGCCTTTCTCTTTGGTGCCCTTCACAAATGGGCCTAGCTCAGACTCCTCAGTCTTGTGATTTCCTGGCCCCAGGAGGAAAGGGCGTGGCCTAAAAGCATGGCTGGTGGTAGAGACGTGGAGTATGGCATTCTGAGGTGCTGTTTAGGCCTAATAACATATGACCCAAAACCTCTGCCCCCAAAATCCTGGTCCCTGCCTGCCCTAGTCTGGTTGGGCAGTGGGCTTGTAAACAGCCAAGGTCCCAGGAGAAAGGTACTTGTTGGTGGCTCAAAGGCTTTCTATCGCCAAATAGACTGTCCAGGGTGAGGGTGGGGGGGGGAGAATGGGCTGCCTGTGTTGGTATTGGTAGGTGAGGATCACTGGTGTGTAGAAGGGGTAAGGAATGTGGTCAAATGAGTGGAGGGAGAGCAGTAGAACTGGCAGCAAGTGAGTACATATGCATGGGATAGCAGGGGATGGGCTGCTAGAGGCAAAGAAGGTAGAGGGATCTTGGGAGTGACTTGGATCCTGAGATTAGAAGGAATATGGAATGAAGTGTCTAGATAAAGAAAGGTGCTGCTGAGTCATGGGAAGACACAGAAGAGGGTAGAAAGAGGAGAGAAAATCCCAGGTCTGACCCTAATCAATTCGATGAACTATAGCCATGATTAATTGACAGCTAGTCCTGCCTACAAGGAATGCTGATTGGGCAACTGACCTCTGGCAATCATGTGTCCTCGAGAAGCTGAAGCCCAATCCAGTGGCACTTTCAAACCTAGAGCTCCCCTCTTGGGTTTCTAAATGCCCTTGGCCTGGCAGTAACTATAGTTTACAGAAGGGTCTACGGAAGACTGAATGGTTAGCATAAAAACAGCAGGTTTCACCTAAAGCCATACAAAGACCCCCTTGCTTTAGAAACAGTAGGTCTAATCCTCTCCTATTCTGTAAGACAGCTTTCAACTAATGAGTTTACAGAAAGTTTCTAAGTGAGATATTGAAGATTCAAGATCCTGTAAGTCTTTGTCTACTTGTTCATTGAGTGTCCGGACGTTGCAACCTCCAGTGACTAGATCTGTGGTCCCTGCTGCAGCGGAACTGCAAATGCCTATATCTACTAGCAAGGGGACTAGATAGGGGCTGCTCTCTAGCTTGGTGATCTATATACCGAAAATGTTTACGCCCCACCCCCTCTCTAGAGTATAAATATACTTGCAGAACAACATGGACTAATATGCAAAATCCTCTGGTACCCTGTGACCAGTAGCCATATATTGATACAAGGAGTGAGTCCAGTATTACATGCAAACCAAGTCCCTGGGGGCTACTAGGTACTAATGGGAAGGAGTAGCTATGAGGGTAGTGAGAAACGGGCCCCTGCTCCCATACCGCCAAACATGCCCCCTCCTACAGTGTTCAGTCCACCCTTTGGGGAGAACTGTCCCTTGTATGGGTGGTTCTAATACCGCCCAAGGATGTCACATAAGTCTAGGTGACATGTTGGTTGTCCTGTAGCATTGATATTGGAAATGGGGACACCAGTTTCTGACCTAGTAAGCTCCCAGTTAACTGGCACAGGCTGATGGAGGTTCCTGGGGTTACAATCAGAGGAGTGGAAGAGGACAGATAGAATTAAGGGGCCCAGACTGGACCCATAATAGTCTTATCTTTAATGAGTCCTCCATCTGGTGCAGTGTCCATTGTTTTGATGCCTGAGGAGGATGGGCCGCCTTAATCCTAGTGTTGTGAATCCAGTGGCGGCGTCCTGCTACCTTAACAGAGGTGGGAGTGGCCAAGGTGGGGGTGGCCAAGATGACAGGAAAAGGTCTGTCCCAGAGAGGCTCAAGTGAGGCAGGTTGTATTTTTCTTCACCCATATCCAGTCACCCAGAGAGTAGGTGTGTGGCTGAAACTAGGGGCTGAGCCGGGGTTCTGGTTGCAGAAACTAACTCATAGGTCTTTTGCCGCACCAGATGGAGATCCTGTAAGGACTTAAGAAGGGAGAAGTTATGGATTTCTGTAAGCCAATCTTCACCTAACTTGGGGAGAAGTGGAGGGGGTCTTCCAAACATGATTTTATAGGTTGAGATTCTCTTACAGTAGGGGGTGCACCGTGCCCTTAATAGGAAGAAGGGAAGGAGGCTTACCCAGTTTTTGCCAGTTTCCAGATTGTACTTAGTTAAGGTTTCTTTCAAGTTTCTATTCATTCTTTCTACTTGCCCTGAACTCTGAGGCCTATAAATGCAATGCAATTTCCAATTGATCCTTAACACCTTTGCTAGAGATTGGCTGATCCAGGCAATAAATGCCGGGCCATTGTCAGACCCCAGTGTTATGGGCAGGCCAAATTGAGGCACTATTTCTGAGACTAACTTTTTACTACTACCTGAGCTATCTCCTGCTTAGTGGGGAAGGCTTCAGTCCATCCTGAAAAAGTGTCAATGAACACAAGCAAGAACTTGAATCTGAAGGTATTCAGGCTGACCTCAGTGAAAGCCAACTCCCAATGTTTCCCGGTGCCTGTCCACGAAGTCTTGTCCCTTGCTGTACTTCCTTGGAGGGCCCTGGATTCACTTGTGCACAGATATGGCACCGGGCTGATACCTGTTTGGCCATTTGTTGCAGCCCTGGAATGGAATAGCCTCTTTTCAACAGTTCAATCAACTTGATCCCTCCCAAGTGAGTGCTCTGGTGAACCTGGGTTATAAGGTCTCAGCTCAAGGCCTCAGGTACCACAGTGCAGCCGTCTGGGAGCCTAACCCACCCAGCAGATTCCTTTCTTCTTCCCAGCTTGTTAGTAGTTCGACTTCCCCTGGAGTGTAGGTAGGGGTGTCCGTTAGAACCCTGGGCGGTAGGGCGGCAGAATGTCATTGGCCCCACTGGTTTTTGGGCAGCCTCCTTTGCTGTCTGACCACTGAATGAGTTGCCTTGTGCTACCTCAGAGCCTGAGCTCTGGTGCCCTGGGCAATGGATGATTGCCACTTTCTTTGGCAGCCACATTGCTTCAGGAAGGGCTAGTATTTCCTTCTTATTCTTAATTTCTTTTCCTACCGAGGTCAGTAGCCCCCTTTTCTTATATAGCACTCCATGGTATGTGTGTTGTGGCAAAGACATACCTGCTGTCCGTGTAAATGTTAACAGTCTTCTTTCTACCCCACCACAGAGCTTGAGTCACTGCTACTAGTTCAGCCCTCTGAGCTGAAGTGCCATGGCTTAGGGCTTGTGCCCAGATGACAGTCTCAGTGGTAACCACTGTAGCACCGGCATACCTGACTCCTTCTGAGAGGAAGCTACTCTCATCCGTAAATAGAGTAGCATCTGGATTTGGCCAAGGGCTGTCAGGTCCAGTCTGGTGCAGGTGACATTCTCTAGGACCTCAAGGCAGTCATGCAGGGGTTGGCGAGGGTCATCGTTGGGCAGTAGGATAGCTGGGTTGAGTGCGGTAGTTTTCAGGAATTGTATGTGAGGTGGGTTGAGAAGCATGACCTGATACTGGGTGATCCGAGTGTTGGAAATCCACCGGTCCAGTGGGCTGTGAAGCATTGACTCAACTGCATGTGGGGCAATAATCTGGAGAGTCTGCCCTAGTGCCAACTTTAGGGCTTCCTTAGAGAGGACTGCAGTGGCAGCAATTGCCCTCAAACACTTGGGCCATCCTGCTGTCACATAATCCAATCTTTTGGAGAGGTATGCAACTGGTCGCTTCCAGGGCCCCAGGGTCTGTGTCAGGACCCCTTTAAAGTTACCCTGGGCTCCCGGGGGCTCATAATGTAAGAGCCCTGACCTCCTCATTCTGCATCCTCGAAAAGGATGAGGGTCCTTCTTTTGGGGGCTTGTTCTTTTTCAGGGCACTCATTCTTCCAATGTCCCTTTTTCTTGCAATATGCGCACTGGTCCTTTTCTAACCCGACTCTTATGGGTCTATTGTTCACCTGGGTGTCTGTTCTTGGCCTCTGCCTTTTCCCGGCGGTCCCTTTGGCTGGGCTTCTTGCATGGTTGCAAGCAGGACCTTGGTCATCTTCTTAGTCTGTGCTATATCTACCTCATCTCTGTTGTTGAATACTCGTTGGGCTCTCTTGACCAGCTCAGATAGGTTCTTTCCTTCAAACCCTTCCATCCTCTGCAATTTCTTTCTAATACCTGGGCCGACTGACTGACAAAGGCTAAATTCACAGCCCTCCTATCATTAGGGTCCTCCGGATCAATAGGGGTATATAACCGGTACAACTCTAAGAGTCGTTCCAGGAACACCACCGGTGACTCATCCTTAGTTTGGATGACCTCGCTTACCTTAATAAGTTAGTGGGTCATCGGGCAGCAGACTGGAGGCCCTGGAGCAGAAGCTGACGATATCGTTGGAGAGCCTCCTTACCTTGGTCGGTGTTGGGGTCCCAAGGTGGATGGGTGTTTGGGAGAACATGTTGGATGCAGGTCGGGTCGGTGGAAGGCTGCCGTTGGGCTCTAATACCGCCTTTGTAGCCTCCCCCTGGATCCGCTCCCGCTCCTCTGAGGTAAACAGGATTTGGAGGAGTTGCTGACAGTTGTCCCAGGTTGGCTGGTGGGTAAAGAAAATTAGTCTCTAGGAGAGAGGTTAATCCCTGGGGTTTCTCTGAGAATGAGGGGTTCTGGTGTTCCAATTGTACAGATCACTGGTGGAGAAAGGGACATAGACCATGAATGGCCTCTGAATTTCTCCCCCAACCAGGGGAGCCAATTGCCAGAGTGGGCCAGGACTGCGTCCAGTTGACGAGTCAGGACAGTATCAGAGTATTGTGGAGGTTGGTACATAACCTCAGTGCGGGCGTGGGGAGGACTCAGAAGGGGTTCTGCCTCCCTGTTAGATGGAGATGGACCGGGTCATAAGGGGCATAAGGGGAGGATTAGTGATCTCAGGGTCCTCAGGGGGCACCTGTAAGACAGGGTAAAGAGGGTTAGGTCTTTGTCTGGACGGTTTCTCTTTTTGCTCCTTTGGTGTAGAGAAAGGACAGACTTGGGACAGTCTTTGAATCTTTTCCGCTGCGGCAGTCCTTCAGATACTTGGGTAAATACCCAGGAGGGGATTGCTGGATCATATGTTAGATCAATTCTGAGTCTTTTGAGGAACCTCCATACTGTTTTCCATAGTGGCGGTACAATTTGCAGTCCCATCAAGTGTATGAGGGTCTGTTTTCCTCTGCATCTTCTCCAACATGTGTTATTACTTGTCTCCTTGATAACAGCTATTCTAACAGGTGTGAGATGGTATCTCATTGTGGTTTGATTTGCATTTCCCTAATGGCTAGGGATGAGGAGCATCTTTTCATACATGTGTTGGCCATTTGTATGTAGAGTTTGAGAAGTGTCTGTTCAGTCCTCTGCCCATTTTTGATTGAATTGTTTATTTTGTTGCTGTTATTGAGTCTTTTGAGTTCTTTGTATATTTTGGACATGAGGCCCTTATCGTGTGTGTTCCTTCCAAATATCTACTCCCATTAGGATAGTTGTCTATTTATCTTGTAGACGGTTTTCTTTTACGGCACAGAGGCTTTTTAGTTTGATCTTGTCCCATTCATTTATTTTTGCTTTACTCCCTTCTCTCTGAGGTCAAATTTATAAAAATCATTTTTAAGTCCAAGGCCCATGAGTTTAGTTCCTATGTTTTCTTCTATGCACTTTACTGTTTCAGGTCTTATATTCAGGTTTTTAATCCATTTTGAGTAAATTTTGGTGTGTGGTGATAGACAACAGTCTAGTTTTATTCTTTCAGTTTTCCCAGCATCATTCTTGAAGAGGCTTTCCTTTCTCCACTATATGTTTTTGGATGTTTTTGTCAAAAATTATTTGCCTTTATAAACATGGGTTTATTCCTGCACTCTCAATTCTGTTCCACCGGTCTGTACATCTGTTTTTCTGCCACTACCATGATGTTTTGATTATTGTCACTTTGTAGTATAAGTTGAAGTCGTGCAGAGTGATTTCTCCAGCCTTGTTCTATTTTTCACAAGATAGCTTTGGCAATTCAGGGTTTTCTGTGATTTCACATAAACAGTGAGAAAAGGAAGAGGCTGTGTTAACAGAGCATGGCTGAGACAGCCACCTCACTTTCCTTCAATCAACAGGTCATGTCTGCATGAAAAGACTTGCTTGAGGATAGCGGTGTAAGCTACCAGACAATGATCATTAGGTAACTGGCTTGAAGTTTTGACTGTGGTCAGGCAATCTGCTTATATGCAATGGGAGTGGCTGTCGCACATTAATGCCCTTGAATTTGGAGGCTGATTCTGCTTAAGGAAGCTACTTTAGAGTGGTGGAAACAGCAGCTGCCATTTTGCTGTGTCGTAGCAAAAAAGTTGAGTCATTTTAAGCATAACTCCTAACAGCTTCAAGTGCGATTCCTGCACTATTCTTGGATGCAGACGTCATGCCACTACTGTCAAGAGGGAATTGCTTAATGGCCAGTGCATCAAAGCTGAAATATTTAGACGTGTTTTGAAAATACTTGGTTGAGCATAGGGGAAGAGGATTGGGGTGGAAGTCGCCTGAAATTCACATAAAAAACACTAGGGAATCACAATGCGGTCACTTGAACACCTTGCAGGATTCACATGGGTCAAGGAGAGGCCCGTGGGAATCACATGTCTATCAGGTGACTAGTCTTGTTGCTGAGGCATAAGTCTTCTCTCTATTTCTTTGAATGAACCAGGCTTGTGTGTGTGGGAAAGGTTTTCCACTTGAGTTTACCTTGAAAAAGAGAATGACATGGGGTCATGTATTCATATATCCAATCTCCTTCACCTGATCTGGGCACATGATTGGGTCCTGGACCATGGACTTCTATAGACCTTTTTTTTTTTTCTACCAAGACTGTCTTGTTACTGTGGGCCAAATCATCCAATAATGTTCCCTTAATTTCGAAAAACCACGCTAGGTTATTTGGGCCCAGGTCTCCACTCTGCTTCCTGGAAATAGAAAGAAGGCTTGGCCGTGCTTCCAAGCTCCCCAAATGAGTTCCCGAAAAAAATGTCCAGGCTTCGTGCCGAATTTCTAAGTGTCCAGACTACCTTCTCCTACCAAGGGAAAGGCTTCGTGCTGTAGGTTAAGGTCAACTTTCAACAATTGGCAAAAGGGAAAAATTGGTGATGTTGGACAGGTTGTGCTGAATAGACTGTTAGGATGACACAAGGTTTGGTGCCATCGGCTAAAATTTCTATCATAAATGTATTAAAGGGATTACAGTCTGGTATCATGAACAGAGTCCTCCGTTTTTCCTCCTCTCAGGAGATGACATCTTGGTTCTGTGGGCCAAGGTCTAAATAAGAGTTTCTGATATCAGGGACCAAGCTGGGTGTTGTGGGCCTAATTTTTCAGTCTGGTCTTTGTTACCAATTGGATGGTCTTGACCTTGTGAGCCTGGGCATGACAACTGGTTCCTTTTAGGAGGTCCAGGCTTGGTGCGATTTCCACAGTCCCCATTCTAGTTTCTCTTTCATAAAGAAGGCTTGTTCTGTGGGCCTAAAACTTTAGGCGACTTTCATTCAGAGAGGACAAGGGCTCTTAGAACAAGGGGTCCAGGGCAGCACTTCAGGTTCTGTTAGGCAAAGACAAGAATAAATGCTGTGAGAAAATTTCTCAGTACTATTTTCTGGTTATTTGCGGAAGGGATTGACATTGCAAACCAAGGTCAGCACTCTAGTTCCAGATTCAATGTCAGGCCAAAAACAAGGTCCTAGATCTCGATTTAAGATTCTCTACCCAGAGGAAAGTCTTGCCTAGTGGATAAGGTCTCCTATCTACTAATTTTCAGAAAAGACAGGCTTAGTGCCTCGTATCCCAGTCTCCCTTGTACACTTTTTAAGTAAAAGACAGCCTTTGGACTTTGGTCTCGTGTCACTGCTCCAAATTATTTCAAGGGAAGACAGTATTGCTGGCGCGAATGAAGGCCTTCATTCTTTTTTAGTTCAGAGAAGACAGCTATGTTTGTGGGCCATGCACTCCACATGAGTTTATGTTCACAGGGCTATGTTGGGTGTAGTGTGAATAGGTGTTTACCTAGTCTGTTATAAATTAGGTGGTCTTCAACTGGAGAGCCTGGCCCTGCACTCTAGTTCCTGTGAGGAGAGTCCGAGCTTGGGATCATGGGCCTAAGTCTCCTGTCTTGTTTTTTTGTTTTTTTGTTTTTTGTTTTTTTGTTTTTGCATAAAAACAGGCTTGTTGCTGTGGGCCTAGGAAACCACTCAACATTTGCTCAGGGAGGACAAGCTTAGAACCGTGGGCCCAGGACACCACTTCAGTCTCTGTTAGGAAAGACGGAATAAATGATGTGGGCCAATTTCTCAGCTCTGCCTCCTAGAATAAGTGAAGGGATTGGAAGTGCAAGCCAAAGTCACCACTCTCATTCTTAACAGAAAGTCCATGCCTGGAGCCAAATTTCTAGTTCTCAAAGAAAAATATTCTTACTGAGGAAAGGCTGGCCTTGTGGTTGAAGATTTTCAATCTACTAATTTTCAATGAGGAGAGGCTTAGTAGCTTTAGACCAGGGCTCCTTTGTATTAGTGTTAGGAAGAGACTGGCATTTTGTCATTGGCCTGAGTCTCCAGTCTACATCATTTGAAGGGAGGACAGTACTGTTACATGAACAGAGATCCCTTTCTTTAATGTAAGAGTAGACAGCTTTGATCTGAGGGCCATGCACTACACATTAGTTTCTGTTACAGTGTCTAGGATGTTGGTGACGTGTGTAGATGTTTAGCCTGGTCTGTTCAAAATTGTGCAGTGTTAACCTAAGGAGCATGGCCTTGTGGTATTCATGAGAGGATCACGTGGGCACCCCGTGGGAATCACATCCACATCAACAGATTGGCCTGTATGAAATACAGGGAGATCATGTGACAGATGGGGATGACCTAGTTCTCCCTTCAGAATGACGAGTGCATATCACTTGATAAAATTCACATAAACACTGAGGAAACGTTAGTTTGTGTATAACAGAAAGTGGCTGAAACAGCCTCCTAACCGACCTCCAATTGAATGCCGTATCCACATTACAAAATTTACTTGAGGTCAATGGTTTATGCGGACAGACAATGATCGTTACTTCACCTCAGGTTTTGTCTGTTGTCAGAAATGCCTGCTTTATGGCAGGGGAGGTGGTAGTCGCATATTGGCTACATTGAAAATTGGAGGCTGAGTGTGCAGTGAGGAAGCGACTGAATAGCGTTGGAAATAATAGCCGCTTTTTTGCTGTCTTGGAGGAAAAATGCTGAATGATTGTGAGGAAACCTATTCATGGTAGAAAGAATGGCTGCCTCAGAATTCCTCCATAGCAAACCTCAGACTACAAATTCTGAGAGGGACTGACTTAACGACCATGGAAAGAAAGGTGAGATATTGACATTGAGGCAGTTCCTTCAATGTGTTCTGAAAACCTTTGGTTTCGGCCAGCAGAGGAAAATGAAGTGGAAGTCACCTGAAAATCTTGTAGCAAGAACTAGGGAATCTGGTGGTATTCATGAGACTGTCCACAGAAATCATGTGACCATCAAGAGACTGGCCTGAGCACATTACAGGGAAATCACATGACATTGGGGTGATGGTGTGGCACTCATTTTTGAGTTACCCTTCTACATTCCTTGGTAAATTCACATAAACAGTAAGAAAAGGAGAGGCCGTGTGTAACAGCGTGGCTGAGACAGCCCCCTCACTGCCCTTCAATCGAAGGTCATGTCTGTATGAGAAGACTTGCTTGAAGACAGTGGTGTAGGCTTCTGGACAATGATCATTAGATAACTAGCCTGAGATTTCATCTGTGGTCAAGCAACCTGCTTGAAGGCAATGGGAGCGGATATTGCACATTAACCATGTTGAAACTTGGAGGCTAAGTCTGCTTGAGGAAGCAACTTTAGAGCGATGATCACACCAGCTGCTGTTTTGCTGTATTAGCAAAAATGCTGAGTCATTGTAAGCATAACATCTAACAGCTTCAAGTGCGACTCCCGTGCTATTCTTGTATGCAGACCTTAGGCCTCTACTGTCAAGAGGCAATTGCTTAATGGCCAATGGATTAATTCTGAAATATTTAAATGAAGCAGTTTACGAAATGTGTTTTGAAAACACTTGGTTGAGGATATGGGAAGAGGGATGAGGTGGAAGTCACCTGGAAATCACGTAGCAATAACTAGGGACTCACGTGGGGGTCACATGAATACTTCTGAGGATTCACGTGGAGGTCAAGGAAGACTGCGGGAATCGTGTGTCGACCAGGTGACTAGTCCTGTTGCTGTGGGTGTAGATTTTCACTCTCCTGCTTAGAATGAACCAGGCTTGAATGTGTGGGAAACATTTTCCACTCAAGTTTACCTTGAAATGAGATTGGCATGGTGTAATGTTATCAAATATCCACTCTAGTTCCCTGATCCGGGCAGAGGACTGGGTCCTGGACCATGGACTTCTATTGACTTTTTTTTTTCCTACCAAGATGGTCTTGTTACCATGTGCCAAGTCATCCACCTAAGTTCCATTAAGAATAGTTAGGCTAGTTTCTATGGACCAAAGCCCCTCTCCACTTTCTGGAAATAGGAGCAATGCTTGTCCATGCTTCCAAGCTCCACAGTCGAGTTCCTGAAAAAGACTCCAGGATTTGTGCCAAGTTTCTGAGTGCCCACACTACTTTCTCTTAGCAGGGGAAAGACTTGGTGCAATAGATTACGTCACCTTTCAATAATTGGCAAAAGGGAAAATTGAAGATGTGGGACCAGGTTGTGCTGAATGAACTATTAGGATGACACAAGTTGGTGCCATCGGCCAAAATACTAAGGTAAATACTTTGAAAGGAGGACGACAGTCTGGGTGCCATGAAACCGAGTCCTACATTGTTCGTCCTTCTAGGAGATGACAGCTTGGTTCTATAGGCCTAGAATTCCCCAAGAGTTTCTGGTAGCAGTGGCTAGTCTGGGTGAGCCTAGGTCTTACATCTGGAGGTTGTTACCAATTGGATGGTCTTGACTTTGTGGACCTAGTTCCTTTTAAGGGGTCCAGGCTTGGTGCCAATTTCCACAGTCTCCATTCTAGTTTTTCTTCCATAAAGTAGGCTTGTTGCTGTGGGCCTAGGTCTCCAGGCAACACTCCTTCAGAAAGGACTGGCTTAGAAACGTAGGCCCAGGCCACCTCCTCAGTCTGTTAGGAAAAAAAGGAAGAAATGTTGTGGGCCAATTTCTCAGCTCTACTTCCAGGAAACAGGGGAAAGGTTTGGAACTGGAAACTAAGGTTAGCACTCTGGTACCTGATTAGAAATCCAAGCAAGAGACAAGGTCCTAGGTCTCGAGTTAAGATTCTTTTACCTGACGACAGGCTTGGTGGGCTATGGTCTCACATTTACTAGTTTTTAGAAAGGACAAGTTTAGTGCTATGGGTCCAAGTTTCTATTGTACTTATTGTTAGGAAAAGACAGGCTTTGTACCTTGGGCCCGTGTCACCACTCTACACCCTTTCAAGGAAAGACAGTGTTGCTGCTATGAACGGGGCCTCCATTCTTCCTTCTGTTCAGAGAAGACAGCTTTTTTTTTTTTTTTTTTTTTTTTTGTGGGCCACACACTACACATATGTTTCTGTTCACAGAGGCTGCTTTGGGTGTAGTGCGAGTAGTTGTTTCATCTAGTCTGTTATAAATTAGGTGGTCTTGACCTTGGGAGCCTGGACCTGCATTCTAGGTCCTGTGAAGAGATTCCAGGCTTGGTGTCACAGGCCTAAGTCTCCATCCTAGTTTCCCTTTCATAAAGACAGGCTTGTTGCTGTGGGCCTAGGACACCACTCGACATACATTCAGGGAGGACACACTTAGAACCGGGGTCCCAGGCCACCACTTCAGTCTCTGTTAGGAAAAGATAGGAGAAATGCTGTAGGCCGAGGTCTCAGCTCTACCTTGTGAAATAGGTGAAGTGATTGGAATTGTAAGCCAAAGTCACCATTTTG
Organism: Eonycteris spelaea; assembly: GCA_003508835.1. Lineage (NCBI taxonomy): Eukaryota > Metazoa > Chordata > Mammalia > Chiroptera > Pteropodidae > Eonycteris > Eonycteris spelaea. Next base: position 6,676 of record PUFA01000911.1, on the reverse strand, counting down.
CTCTTAACAGAAATTCTGGGCATGGAGTCAAGGTTCTAGTTCTCCAAGAAAGTTATTTCTACCAGAGGAATGGCTGGCCTTGTGGTATAAGGTCTCCAGTCTGCTTATTTTCAACAAGGACAAGCTTTGTGGTTTTAGACCAGTTTTAGACCCCTTGTATTAGTGTTAGGAAGCAACAGGTTTTGTGTCATGAGCACGGGTCTCCAGTTTACATCATTTGAAGGGATAATAGTACTATTAACATGAACTGAGGTCTAATTTCTTTTTTTTTTTTGTAAGAGTAAACAGCTTTGATCTGTGGCCATGCACTGCACATTAATTTCAGTCATGGGGTCCAGGATGTTGGAAGTGTGAGTAGGCCTTTAGCCTAGTTTGTTCAAAATTAGACAGCATTAATCCTGAGAGCATGGCCCCACTGGAGTCACGACAGGATATCGTGACCACTCTATAGGAATCATGTGTTCATCAACAGACTGGCCTGTATGAAACAGGGAGATCATGTGACAGATGGGGATGACGACGTGCTCACTTTGGAATGATGAATGCAAATCACTTGATAAAATTCACATAAACACAGAAAAATATTAGTCTGTGTGTAACAGAGGTAGCTGAGATAGCCTCCTAACTAACCTCCATTTGAATGTCGTGTCCACATTACAAAACTTACTTGAGGTCAACGGTACATGCAGACAGGCAATGATCGTTACTTCGCCTCAGGTTTTGTCTGTTGTCAGGAATGCCTGTTTTATGGCATTGGAGGCAATGGTCACACATCGGCTGTGTTGAAAATTGGAGGCTGAGTGTGCAGTGAGGAAGCGACTGGATATGGTGGAAACAACAGCCACCATTTTCCTATTGTGGAGAAAAAAATGCTAAGTCATTGTAAGGATACAACCTCACTGTGGAAATAATGACTACCTCAGTATTCCTCTATAGCAATCCTCAGACTACAAATTCTGAGAGGGACTGCTTTAATGACCATGGAAAGAAAGGTGAGGTATTGACATTGAGGTAGTTCTTTCCACGTGTTCTGAAAACCCTTGATTTAGGCCAGCAGATAAAAATGACGTGGCAGTCACATGAAATCTCATAGCAAGAAACTCACGATTCTTGTGGTATTCTTCTGGCTTCCCCGTGGGAATCACATGACCATCAAGAGACTGGCCTGAGCAAATCACAGGGAGAGCACAGGATGTTGGAGTGATGGTGTGGCACACTCTTTTGAGTTACTCTTCTATATTCATTGGTAAAATTCAAATAAACACTGAGAAAAGGAGGTTTAAAGTCTTCAATCTACTAATTTTCAACAAGAACAGGCTTGGTGGCTTTAGCCCAGGGCCCCACTGTACTGGTGTTAGGAAGCAACTGGCTTTGTGGCACGGGCCATTGGTCTCTAGTCTACATCATTTGAAGGGAGAACAGTACTGTTAACATGAAAGGAGGTCTCCTTCTTTTCTATAAGAGTAGACACCTTCGATCAGTGGGCCATGCACTGCACATTAGTTTCTGTCACAGGGTCTAGGTTGTTGGTAGGGTGCATATGTCTTTAGCCTAGTCTGTTCAAAATTAGACAGTGTTATCCTCAGGAGCATGGTCCTGCAGGTGTCAGGACTGGATCACATGACTTCTCCATGGGAATTATGCGCCCATCAGGAGAGTGGCCTGTATGAAACACAGGGAGATCATATGACAGATGGGGATGATGTAGTGCTCACCTTGGAATGATGAGTGCATATCACTTGATAAAATTCACATAAACACTGAGAAATCATTAGTCTGTGTGTAAAAGAGGTGGCCAAGACAGCAACCTCAGTGACCTGCAATTGAATGTCGTGTCCACATTACAAAATTTACTTGAGGTCAACGATATATGAGAGCCAGACTATGATTGTTAATTCACCTCAGGTTTTGTCTGCTTTATGGCAGTGGAGACATGTTACAAATTGGAGGTCGAGTGTGCTGTGAGGAAGTGATTGGCTAGTGGTAGAAACAACAGCCTCCATTTGGCTGTATTGTAGGAAAACTGCTGAGTCATTGTGAGGATACCTCTTCATGGTGGAAAGGTCAGCTGCCTCAGAATTCCTCTATAACAAACTCAGACTACAAATTCTGAGAGGGACTGGCTTAATGACCATGGAAAGAAATCTGAAGCATAGACATTGAGGTAGATCCTTCAAAGTGTTCTGAAAACTTGATTTAGGACTACAGAGGAAAATGAAGTGGAAGCCCCTGAAAATCTTGTAGCAAGGACTCGTGATTGTTGCAGTATTCACATGGCTCCTCCGCGGGAATCATGTGACCATAAAGAGACTGGCCTGAGGGCATCACAGGGAGATCATGTGTAGTTGCCCTTCTACATTTCTTGGTAAAATTCACATAAACACTGATAAAAGGATAGTCTGTTTGTAATAGAGCATGTCAACATGACCACCTCACTACTCTTCAATCAAAAGGTCATTCTCCACAAGAAGACTTGCGAGAAGATAGCGATGTCAGCTTCTAGACAATTGTCATTAGAAATCTGGCCTGAGGTTTCGTCTGTGTTCAGGCAACCTGCTTGAAGGCAATGGGAGCGGCTGTTGCACATTAACTACGTTGAAATTGGGAGTCCGAGTCTGCTTGAAGAAGCTACTTTGGAGCGGTGGAAACAGCAGCCGCCATTTTGCTGTATTGTAGCAAGAGTGCTGACTCATTATGAGCATAATTCTTAACGACTTCAGTTTTGACTCCTGCACTCTTCTTGGATGCGGACCTTAGCCCACTACTGTTGAGAGGGAATTACTTAATGGCCAATGCATCAACGCTGAAATTTTTGAAAATGAAAAGTTATGAGACGTGTTTTCCAAGCACTTGGTTGAGGAAAGGGCAAGAGGTGGAAGTTACCTGAAATCATGTAGCGAAGGATATATTTGGAGACATGGAAAGTGGGAGACATCCCCAGATCTCTTTCCTTAAAACAACAATAAGATGAATATCTAAAACTCAACAAAAGAACATAAAAACTCCAAAACTGCACACCAGCATGTCTGAGTGTGTGATTTGCACATGAGAGCAACCACAGGTCATAATCCCAGGTTTTGAATGGTGGATTGGGAGAAATGAAGAAGCTGCCTCTTGTAGCCACCAGAGCTACCTGAAGGAGGAGGGTGAGGGGAGAAGGAGTGGTTGAATTCCCTGAACAGCCCTGTCTGGGAAAGCTGTGAGCTCCCCATGGCCGGTGGCAGGGCCCAGTCATCAGGGCAGGAAGCAGAGATGCGGGTCAGCAGAAAAACAACAGTTGATTTTTTACCAGTCGCGATTGCAAAACTGAGGCTGAGCCACAGCCCTAACTCCCAACTCAGAAGGCTCCTCCCATACTCCGAGACCAAACACTGCAAGCCCCAGGAGAATCAGAGCAAATGCTACTGAACTGTTGCTAACACTGATAGGGACTGAAACTGAGAATAGTGAGCATGATTAAATAACTATTAGAAAATAAAAAGGCATTTTTAGGCTTTATATAAAGCAGGGATTCAAGTGGCTTAGATGCCACCTACTGGAAACCAAAGGAAAACGGCCTTTCTTGAAGCAGGCTAAAGAGAGACCTTCATACAATAAATCTTTCTGGAAAGAAAGCAGAATATTTCCAATAATGCTGAGACAAAGAAATAGTCCTCTAAATACCATGAACAACCACGGTGACAAAGCGTCTCAGAAAGAAAGAGAAAAACGTCCAGAAAATAAGCTTACAGATATAGATATACACAATTTAAATGATAGAATTCAAGATGGTACTTCTGAAAAAACTCATTGAATTCCAAAATGTGTCATATCAACAATTTCAGGAATTAAAAAAAAAAAACACCTAGATGAGCAGAGCAAGGAGATTGAAACCCTCAAAAGAATCAAATAGAACTTCTGGAGATGAAGAAACACACTGCAAGAGTTGAAAAATAAAATAGCAAACTTGGGAAATAGAGTGACCAAATGGGAGGAAAGGATCAGTTTATATCGAAAACGGAAACCTAGAAATAAATCAGAAAGAAGAGGAGAGAAACCGAAGAATGAAAAATAACTAAGAGAAATTCAAGATAGCTGATACTATCTTGAAAGGAAACGTAAGAATAATGGGCATTATTGAAGGCGAGGGAAAGGAGCAGGGACTAGAAAACATTTTCAGACAAATAGTGGACGAGCATTTCTCATATCGAAGGAATGAGCTGGAGCTTGAAATTCAAAAAGTTAACAGAACATCCAATTATCTCACCCCAAAAAGGCCAGGACACATTGTATTAAATTATCAAAAATCAATGACAAAGACAGAATTCTCAGGACAGCCAGGGAGAAGAAAATGGTAGCTTATAAAGGAAAGCCCATTAGATTAGCCTCACACTTCTCAGCACAAACCTTACAAGCCAGAAAGGAATGGAATCAAATATTTAAACTATTAAGTGAAAGGAACTACCAGCCTAGAGTAACATATCCAGGTAAGCTCTCCTTTAGATATGAAGGAGAAATTAAGACCTTTCCAGATATAGAAAAATGAAGAGAATTCTCCACTATGAGGCCTGCACTACAGGAAATATTGAAAGAGGTGGGCTCACCTAAAACAAAATGACAAAACAAACAAACAAACAAACAAACAACAACAACAAAAAACCATAATTAGGAGTAAAGTGACTATCAGGCAAATAGAAGCAGAGGAGTCCAAGAAGAGAATTATTGTAGCAAGATAGTAGTGAACGTTCAGCATACATAGGGACAAATTGAGATAACAATGACGGAAAAGGGGAGGATACAAAGACCCAAATTCACAAAGGGAATGGAGATAAGGCCATGCAAAAGAAAATGGACAACTATATATATAACTATCCTTTTCATATGCATAAAGGTAATCACATGCCAAAGATTGAGAACTGAAGTATATAACGTAAAACAAGAAGAACCAGAGGGAAAACCCATAAAAGCCAACCAAAATAAAGAAAACAGAAACACAAGGACAAGGAAGCAGTGCAAACACCGAGCTACCAAAAAGCAAAAGATAAAATGGCTATAAGAAGACCTCATATTTCAATAATCACCCTAAATGTAAATGGACTGAACTCACCAATCAAAAGGCACAAAGTTGCAGAATGGATCAAAACACAAAACCCAACCATATGCTGCCTCCAGGAGACACATCTCAGCTCCAAAGACAAATATAGACTCAAAGCAAAAGGGTGGAAAATGATATTTCAAGCAAATGACATTCAGACAAAAGTGGGAGTAGCGGAACTAATATCAGACGAAATAGACCTCAGACTAAAAAAGTAAAGAGAGATACTGAAGGACACTTCATAATGATAAAAGGAATCATGCACCAAGAAGACGTAATACTTATCGATATCTGTGCTCCCATTCATAGGAACCCTGAAATATGTAAAGCAATTACTAATAAAACTAAAGGGAGAAACAGACCAAAAGACAATCATAGTAGGGGACCTGAATACACCACTGTTGGGTATGGACAGGTCATCCAAACAGAAAGTCAATAAGGAAATCACATCCTTAAATGACACACTAGACCAATGGACATAATTGACATTTACAGAGCCTCCCATCCCCAAACAGCTGCTTATACATTCTTCTCTAGTGCACATGGGACATTCTCAAGATTGACCACATACTGGGACACAGAGATAGCCTCAACAAATATAAGACGGTTGAAATCATACAAACCATTTTTTTTATCATAATGCTTTGAAACTAGAAATCCACAGCAAAAAGAAAGCAGGAAGAACCACAAATACATGGAGATTAAGGAACATGCTGCTAAAGAATAAAGAGATCAAGAGATACATAGAAATGAATGATAATGATAGTACAACACATCAAAACTTGTGGCACATGGCAAAAGTGGTCTATCTTCAAAAACAAGAACAAGCCCAAATAAACAACCTAATACTTCATCTTAAAAAAACTAGAAAAGGAAGAACAAGTGAGGCCTAAAGTTAGCAGAAGGAAAGAAATCGTCAAAATGAGAGCAAAAACAAATGAAATTGAAAACAAATGAACAAAAAATAAATAAAAAGAATAAATGCAACAAGGAGCTGGTTCTTTGTGAAGTTTAATAAAATTGACAAACCCTTGACTGGACTCACTAAAGAAAAAAAGAGAAAGGACACAAATAAAATCAGGGATGAAAGAGGGGAAATTACGACTCACATCGCAGAAATACAAAGGATCATGCAAGAATATATTAAAAAGTATATAACACCAACTTTAATAACCTAGAAGAAATGGACAGGTACTGAGAAAAATATGGTCTTCCTACACTGAATCAAGAAGATGTGTAAAATCTAAATAGACTGATCAGCAGTATGGAAATTGGAACAATGATCAAAAACCTACCAAAAAGTAAAAACCCAGGACCAGATGGCTTCACCAGTGAATTCTACCAACATTCAAAGAAGATGTAACACCTGTTATCAAACTGCACCAAAAAGCCAAAGTGGGGGCAATACTTCCCAACTCATTTTATGAGGCTAATATCATTCTGATACCAAAACCTGGTAAAGAGAACACAACACAAAAAACTACAGACCGATATCTCTCATGAACACAGATGCAAAAATCCGAAACAAGATACTAGCAAAGAAAATACAGCAACATATTAAAAAGATTATATACCATGATCGAGTGGGCTTCATCCCAGGGG
>PUFA01000910.1:0-68698 GCA_003508835.1 Eonycteris spelaea | reverse complement strand
TAGTATGACTCTATCTCCTTAAAGATGGCTGTGAAGATGACTATATTAGTCATTTCATAGATCAGAGGGCAGAAAAGAGTGTGGGTCTGGGCTAAATTCCGTTATTTTTCCTTACTCTGTAGTTCTCTTGCCCCTGCAGAGGCAAAATAATGAGATTCAGAACCCATTTTCCCCTGCATTGACGCCATGAACCAAGTTTATCTCCTCTGCTCCAACTAAAATCCCTTGGAAGGGGACATGGAGCACCCTCTGAAGTTGGCAGAAGACTTCAAGACTTCAAGAGAGGGGCCTGGCTCCTGATGGGCACCTCAGATGAAGGTGATATATGGGTGGCAGCCAGAGATAACTGTTGAGTGAGAAGACACCAGATTTTATCCTCTAACAATAACACGTACTTGAAGGGGATTAATTCCAACTCAACATCTGTACGGCTGATATGGATACAGATGAAGGATACACAAGAGTTGACAAACTCAGGAAAGAAACAGGATTTGATTTAACTGTGTGTAAGTAATTCTAATTACAGGTATTTATATGAACTATTTACAATTTATGCCTAATTGCCACCAAGCACAATAACAATTATGCATATTATTAAATAAGTGTCAGATTAATTTTGTTTGAAATTTTGATTATAACAGCAAACACTATATGTGTATGCTCTGTTTTCATTATTTGCTGCTCAGATTGTTTATAAGTTAGGAAAAAATGAGACAAAACGTTGGTTGGGGGGGCCAAGAGTGTAGAAGTTCTAGAGGCAGCTGCTTGGGTTTGAATATTTACTATGGGTAACACACAAAGTAGATAATCAACAAATGCATAAATCCCTGCAGCTTAATTTCATCAGAGCCCTACAGGCAGCTTCACAATCTTTTATTCATTTATTGTTGATTCTTTGGTCTTATTCATCCCCACAGCATATTCCAAACCTTTCTAGTCTTCTTGTTCTCTCAACTTAACTCCTCTTCTCTCTGAGGCTTGTTCAGTGGGAAAGAATAACTTCATCCTGGTTCTTGCATAGCAGGGCTGGCTAATATCCCTCTACTCTGCCTCCCGCATTTTCTTAATATCGCCATCTTCTTTTCCTGTCAGTCTTTAGTTTCTGACAAATAGTTATACCTCCCCTCCCACCTCCTCAAGGGACTGATATCCTGCCCCAGCATTTAACTACGTTTTCGATCTCTTTCCCTGCTTTTTGCCATGCACATGGTAGGCATTCAGTTAATCTTTGCTGAAATTTCCTTTAGATTCACATGGGACACAATGGGACACACACACGCACACACATGTGCACACACACACACACACACACACACACACTTATACTTACTATTGCTCCAGCTACTACTATTTTCTCTCTTTCTTCTAATTTAACCTTTGACTTATTGTACATCTTATGTACCCAGTTAGGTTAGAAATTCATTGAAAGAAAAGGGTTTAGGTATTATTCTTTCTGACATCTTGAAGCACTCAAAAATGCTGAAAGATCCTCACTCATCAATCTTCATAGGTTGATTATTCTGCAGAGGGTTGGGGATATATAGAACTCCCTTTTCCATCTTGATCTTGGAAAACATGTGTCTTTGATAACAGAAAGACTTGAGCTCAACTTTAGACTCTACCACTTAGTGACTAAATGAACTTGGGCAACTGCCTTCATCTTTCTGAGGTCCGATTACCTCACCTGAAAAATGAGAATAATAATAGTACCTATCTTACAGGTTTTTTGAGGATAAAAAGGATAAAATGACAACCTGATGAAAAGGGCCTGATATGCACTAGTAATGATTCTTCTCTGGCAGAAACTTTCTGTGGCAGTGGCTCACTCATACTGATGATTTGTTCCTTTTACTTTGGTGATAATGAGCCAGGATTTCAACAACCTCAAGCTTGCTTATTATCCATATGAATCTTTTATTCTTAGCTCTAGATCAGTAGTTATTACTCCTGTGAGACCTCAAACTCCCTCTTAATAACAAATATTTTGTGACTCTCCCTTCAATATTCTAAAATGAAGTTCATAGATAATATAACCTACCTATATACACATCTTTTAAAAAATCAATATAATGACCTAACTGAAATATAAATGAGAAATGAATGGAAAATAATTTATAATAAAATTATATTTATTTCAATATATAAATACAAGGGCATAACTATATCAGACAACAAAATGAAATGCATGATTGCACCAACTTAAATAAGTTTATATTTAATAAAACTAAGAGGATTGAGAGCATTATATATAAGAAAGGAAAACAGTAAGATAAAGCTACTGTTCAGATAAGACAAGGTTAATATAATTATAAATATTTTTTTCTCACCTGTATTAGTAGGATTCACTAGAATATTTTAAAAACTGTGTGGGACACAGGATAATTCTTCATTATACAGGGTTATTGCATGCACTTCAGAACAACTGGCATCACTGGCCTCCATCTATTAAACATCAGTAGCACCTCCCAAACATTTTGACAACCAAAATATTCCCACAGTTTCTCGAACTCTTCATAATGGATGAAACTTAGTTAGTTACGAACCAGAACTCTAGTGTATGCCCAGTACTAAAGGCAAATCTTGCAAGGGTCATGGAACTTGCTTTCCTAGGATATGGGAATCTCCATGGGTTGGAATTCCTTTTTTGCAATGTTTCTGGTGATTGCTTTTGGGATTCTCAGACACAATGATGAGATCCTGATAGTGATATCAATGAAACAACCATATAAAGGAGTCTTTGCTCCTTTATATGCTACTCTCATTTTATCCTCTCAAATATCTGTTACCAATTCAGCACTGCCTCAGTGATTCTGCCCAGTTTTTTGACCAATGAAGTAACTTCTTTCTCAAGGTATGCCCACTATCCTACACCTAGCAGAAACTTGGTATCAATTTAATGTTGTCCAATGGTCATAACGTCTTTGGCTACCATTTAAGTTTCTGCACCCTCAAACTCCTCACATCCAGTCACTCTGACACCAAGCCTTTGGCATCCAGGTGGTGATCATTTCACAGATTATATGTTTTCTTAATTTCACCTTGACAATTTTTTTAGGTGCCAAACTTTTATTTTAGTCTGTTTTAATAGTATTAAGTTCATACCATACTCTCTTTTATTAAAGAAATGGTACTGAGCATTATTATTTCTTTGATGTTCCATGGATATTGTTCAACTGGAATTGTTAATTTCATAATTATATTTTTCAAAATTTTATTATAAAAATCTTAGTAATTTTCACAAAGTTGAAAACATTTAAAAATGAACACCTAAAATTCCACAACTTATATTCTACCATTAAAATTTTACTGTACTTGCTTTTTCAGATATACATTATTACCCCTCTTTTCATCTTATTTTTGATGCATTTTAAAATAAATTGCAAATCAATACATCCATCCTTAAATCCTTCAGAATTAATATCATTAATTAGAATTAAATATTTGCTTGTAGATTTTCTTGGATGTAAATTTTATGTACCATGAAATGCAAAAGTCTTATATCCACATTTGAAGAGTTTTTGCAAATTCATACATGTGTGTAACCTAAATACTTTTCTATATATAAAACATTACCATCATCCCAGAATTCTCTCATTTCCCACCCCAGATAATCCTTGCCCCACTCCACCAGAGACAAACACTTTTCTGATTTTTACCTACAATAGATTAATTTTGTCTGCTCTGGAACTTTATGTGCATGTAATAAGACAGTAAGTACTTTTATATGTGAAAGTTTTTTGACATGAAATAATGTTCTTGAAATTAATCCATAATGTTCCATGTAGTCTGTAGTTTGTTCCTTATTAATGTGAATAATATTCAGTTCTGTAAATATACCAAAGTTATTTTATCCATTCTCATATAGATAACCCCCCAGGTTATCTCCAGTTATTAACTATTATGGTTAAGTATTCTATGAATTTTCATGTACAGTTTTTATGTGAATATATGATTTTTATTTACATTGAGCAAATACATAGGATTTCAATTGGTTGCCATAGGATTATTTAATTTGATAAGATATTACAGGATCATTTTTCAAAGTTGTATTATTTCACACCCCTACTCAAATGTAGGAAAGCTTTGACTCCTCCACATCCTTGCACACATTTGGTGTTGAAAATTTTCTTAATATTAACTGTTTTTGTGGGTATACATTAATATCTCATTGTAATTTTTATTTGCTTTTTTCTGATGACTAATTATATCAAATACTTTTTTGTGTGTATTGGCCACTCATATATTTATCTTTGTGAAATGTCTATTCAAAGCTTTTGTCCCCTTAAAAACATTTTAAGATAAGTTTAGATTTATGGTAGACCTGCAAGACTAATATGGAGAATTTCTGTATATTCATCCAGCTGCTCCTAATGTTAATACATTACGTAACTATGACACATTTACCAAAATTAACATTGGCTCATTACTATTAACTTAGCTATAGACTTTATTAGGGTTTTATCAGTTTTTCCACTAATGTCCTTTTTCTGTCCTAAGGTCAAATGCAAAATGCCACATTGTATTTACTTGTCATAACTCCTTAGACTCTTCCAATCTGTGACAGTTTCTCAGCCTTTCCTGGTCATTCATAACCTTGGCACTTTGAAGGGTATTGGTCAGGTTTTGTTTGTTTGTTTGTTTGTTTTGTTTTGTTTTGTTGTTTTTGTTTTTTTTTTGTACAGTGTTCTTCAATTTGGAATTGTCTGATGTTTTCTCAAGATTAGACTGGGGTATTATGTTAAGGGGAAAAATACCAGCACATCACACCAGGGGGCACATGATATATCCACTAAATCTATCACTAGTCATGTTAACTTTGGTCCCTTGGTCAGGGTAGTGTCTTATAGATTTTACCATGAAGTTACTCTTCACAATAACATGCATACTTGCTCAGCTACAATTCATAGTCTTTCTGATATGAACAAGTCACTAAGTCTAGCCCATATTTAAGCACAGAATTAAACGCTACCTTCTGGAGGGAGGAGTACAAACGAAATAGTAAAAGTATCTTAACCACAGAAATTTATAATATTTGAGAGAGATACAAATATCCCATTTCTCCTTGACATTTTATTCACTATTTTTGACATTCATCAGTGGATCTTACTTACAGAAATTATTGTGATATTATAATGATGATTTTCTATTTCTTTTATTTATTTTACTTTTATTAATTGGAATTATTCTGTAAGAGTTGCTTTTTTCCCCATTATGTAATTATTTATTTATATCAGTAATGACTAACATATTCTTTGAGTTAAAAAACAATAACACAACATTTTTTAGTTTGTTGCTCTGATTTGTCAAGCTTCGGCCATTGGGAACTCTTTCAAATTGGGTCTTATATTCATTTGACATAACCTTATTATTTTGGAATTTTTAAAAGTCACTACAAGATATTCCAGTTTCATTTCATAGTTTTTCTGCCCCAGTCCTAGAATCACCCATTTCTCCAAGGAGCTCTGGTTGTTTATTATGGAATGGTGTTTAGAAAATGAAATATGCGCCTTGTTGTAACTGGGGTGTCGTGTCATTGCTTCTAGGAGGCCCTCTTGGTGGACAGAGATAGGAAATCTATGCATATACATACATATCTATATTTTATTCTATTCCTATCTGTGTGTATATTAAAATAAACATGAATCTAAACTATTTCTGACTTTAATCCAGCAGTATATGTTTTATTTATTTTATTATTCCTTTTGTAGCAGGTAGAATAATCTCCCCACTCAACATGTTACATCCAATTCTCTGAAACCCATGAATGTGTTACCTTGCTTTATTGACATTAAATTATTTATAATATATTGTGATCTTTCTTTTCAGAGTTTGAGGTTTAATTTACATATCAAAATCCATCTAATATATGTGAAATAATTCAATGATCTCATTAGGTTTATGGAGTTTTGCTGCTATCATGACAATCCAGTTTTAGAATATTTTCATTCTCCTAAAAAGTTTCCTTGTATCCATTTATAGTTAACCCTGGCTCTCTTATGTAATTCTAGGATTATAGTTAATCTTAACCTTAGACAACCTCTGATCAGCTTTCTGTCTCTGAAAATTTACTTTTAATAGGTATTTCATATGAACAGAACCATATATATGTAGTTTTTGTATATTGATTCTTTCACTTAGCATGTTATTAAAATTAATCCATGTTATAGCACATACCAGTACTTTATTGTTAAAATTGCCAAAAGGATTCCGCTCTATAGATAACCTACATTATTTTTACCCATTCCCAGTCGACAGATACTTGTGATGTTGCCAGTTTGGGGCTATTGTGAACATTGTTTTACATGCCTTTATCTGAACATATGTTTTTATTTTTCTTGGGTTGATCCCCATGAGTGGAATTGTTCAGTCACACTATAAATATAAGCTAAATGTAAAAGAAAGTGCCATACTGTTTTCCATAGTGAGTGTGTACCATTTCGCATTCCCATTAGCAATGCATTAGAGCTTCAATTTTTCTACATCCATACCTACACTTGATATATCCTGTCTTTTTCACTATATACATTCTAAAGAATGTGTATTGATATTTTATCATTGTTTCATTTTGTATTTCCATAATAACTAATAATATTTAGCATCTTTTCATGTACGTATTAGCCGTTTGTTTATTTTCTTTAGGGAAATGTCTATTTAAACCATTATCTAAGTCTTTAATTGGGTTTTTGGTCTTGTAGAATTATAATAGTTCATATATTCTGGATAAAAATGCTTAGATGGATATGTAATCTGCAAATATTTTTCTCCAGTCCAGCCTTATCTTTTCATTTTCTTAATGTGTTTTGAAGCTCAAATGTTAATTTTGTTGAAATCCAATCTAGAAATTGTTTTATCAATTATAGATCATGTCCTTGGTGTTGTATCTAGGAAATCTTGGCCTACCCCAACACTACGAAGATTTTTCTATAAATTTTTCATTTTAAGGTTTTAAATTTAGGTCTAGGATGCACTTTGAGTTAATTTATGTGCATGCTGTGAGGTATTGAATATTTTTATCATGAAAAAGTAGTTGATTTTGTCAAATCCTTTTACTATGTCCATTGAAATGGTTATGTAGCTTTTGTCCTTTAATCTACTGTTTATTACATTGATTTTTACATGTTTAACCAATCACTCATTCCTGGCATTAATTTTTATTGGTCATGGTATATAATACTTTTATGTGCTGTTGGATTCAGTTTACTACAATTTTGTTGTGGATTTCTACAACTTGATTTATAAGGGATATTTGTTTGTAGTTTGAGGTTTTTCGTATGATGTCTATGCTTGATTTTGGTATCAGGTTAATGTTGTCCTCACAAAATAGGTTGTGAAGTGTTCCCTTGTCTTCTATATTTTGAAGAATTGTAAAAAATTGGTGTTAATTTTATTTTTTAAATGTTTGGTAGAATTCACCAGTATAGCTCTTTTTCTGAGCTTTTCTTTCTTTGGAGATTTTTCTTACTAATTCATTTTTTTTAACTTATTATATGTCAGTTCATATTTTCTATTTCTTCTTAAGTCAGTTTTGTAGTTTGTTTTTAGGAATTTGTCCATTTCACTCAGGTTATTTAATTTGTTTGCACACATGTTTCATATTATTAGTTTATAATTTTTTTTTATTTCTGTAAGACTTTATTTTCCCCTCTGTCTTCATTCAAGATTTCTTCTTTGTATTTGTTTTTTACATTCTGAATATTTGACCAGGGGTGTGCGTGTGTGTGTGTGTGTGTGTGTGTGTGTGTGTGTGTGATGTTTGTCTTGCTTAGTGTTCTCTGAATTTCCTGGATCTGTTGTTTGTAATCTGTCAATTTTTTGGAATTATTAGCCATTAGTATTACAAATATTTCTTCTACCCTGCTCTCTCGTTCTTCTCTTTCTGGCATTATAGTCACATGTATATTACTCCTGTTATTGCCCACAATTTTTTCATATATTTTTCTTTTTTCCCCTCCCACTGTCAGAGCCACTACAGGATTTTTCCTGATACTCATTGTGAGAATATTATGGCATTCTTGTGGGGAAAACAAAAAGTCAAAAAAAAAAAAAGTAGGGAGACCTCTTCCAGGTGTTTTTTGCTTCCATAATAGTCCACACTTAACTTCCCACAATTTTTCATAATTACTAGTGAATTAACTAGTTCTACTGCTGATGGATTCCAGCAGGTCTCCTCCAAGTAAGAGATGTGGATGACCCTACCACTCCAGATTTTGAGGTGTTTGCTAAGCCACTTCAGTTTCCTGAGTCCAAAAATGTCATTGATTTTCTTTTTCTTTCTTTTCTTTTCTTTTCTTTCTTTCTTTCTTTCTTTCTTTCTTTCTTTCTTTCTTTCTTTCTTTTTTTTTTTTTTGAGAAATAAAGCTAACTTTTTCTTTATGGTTACTTTATGGTAGGTAAAGACCAGGATGAGAGGTGTAGATCTAGAAGTTAGATTTTTCCAACTATATACGGCTTTGTAGATTTGACTTTGGAACCATGTAAATATGTTATGCAATTATAAAATAAATTAAAATTTAAAACAAAGCTAAGATTCAAAAGCAAAAGAATTACTGTCCTAAGGTATATTTCACTAGAGATATACTGTAAAATTACTGCGTTTTAAAGTTTTTTGGAAGTCATTGATTTTCTATTCATCCAGCATATTTTTTTGGGGGGGGGGGAGGATGGGAATGACAGCTTCCAAGCTTTTTACTTGTAAATGCTGAAACCAGGAGTTCTCTGGATTTTTTAATTAAGAGAAAAAAGTCTTTTATGTTGGCTAAGATTTCTACCCTTTTTGATAATCTTTATTTCTTTAAGAGTATCTGATTTTCCAGTGAGATTTGACTTTTCCATTTTGTCTGTAGAAATTCTTTTACCTGTTCTTGTAGTGTAGGTCTACTGATGACTAATTTTTTTTTTTTTTAGTTTTCTTATATATGGAATCATTTTTATTTTGCCTTTATTCTTAAAGAATATTTTTAATTGCTTTGTTTGTTTGTTTTTGTTCTTTAAGATGCCATCCCACTATCTTCCGGTTTCCATAGTTTCTGATTAGAACCCCCTGGTAATTTGAATTGTTGTTCATCTTTATGCAACATGTCATGTTTCTCTGTGACTTTTAAGATATCTCTGCATATTTTTGCTTTTCATAGTTTAACTGTGTTAGATATATGCAAATGCTTTCTTATGTATTTATTCTGCTTTGGGTTCATGGGATTTTTTGAATCTGTAAATGTGTCTTTCATCACATTGTGGAAATTTGAGGGCATTATTTCCCAAATATATTTTCTGTAACTTTGCTAACTGGTACTCTAGTTAATTAAGACTGTTCATTTTCCCTGAATTTTTCACTCTTTTACAGATTTAATACTGTCTATTGATCTACCAACAAGTTTACTGTTTCTTTTCTATGTTGCCATCCTTCACTAAATTCTTATACTTCAAATATTGTGTTGTGAATTTCTGAAATTTCCATTTGATTCTTTTTTATCCTTTATATTTCCCTGATGATATTTTTTTCATTCTTTATAAGCACGTTTTTCTTTTTGTCATTGAGCATGGATATAATAATTTAAAAAAATATTTTCTGATAATTCAACATCTCTAGATCATGTGGGACTTAGTCCTCTTTATTATCTTTTCTCTTCTTACTGGGTCACATTTTTGGGTTCTTTGTCAAGTAATTTTATATTGTTTTCTGGATCTATATTATGTTGTGGAAATTTTGGATTATTTCATATTCCTCTGAAGAATTTCATCTTGTTGAACAAGGCTATAAGAAATTCTGCAATATATATATAAATATATATATATATATATATATATATATATATATATATATATATTTAACTCTGCTCTGGGATCCCAAATATATGCTTCCTACACACTGCTCCTTTTGAAGTATAAGAAAAGCAAGGGCAATACCACTTATTGTTATTAACCTTGGACAATTTTTTTTGTTTTTATCAGCCATTGTTGAAGTGTAATTTATAATTCACTAGTTGTAAGCATACAGTTCTATGAGTTGTGATAAATGTGCATAGACATGCAACCACCACCATGGTCAAGATACCGAACATTTCCTTCACCCCTGAAAGTTCTCTCATTACCATTTGCAGAAATCTTGTTCTCCCAATCACAGTCTCTGGCAACCATTGATCTGTTCTTCATACCTATAGTTTGCTTTTTATGGAATGCCACATAAAAAAATGTATATAATATACAACTTTTTAGGTCTGGCTTCTTTCTCTTAGCTTAATATGTCTAAGATTCATCTATGTTGCTTGCATATATTAATAGTCTATTTTTTTTTTGCTAAGTAGTATACTTTAGTTGTATGTAGCACAATTTATTTATCCATTCACTAGTTGATGTGTGTTTGGAATGTTTAGTTTGGAGCTATTACGAATAAAGTTTCTGTGGACATTCAAGCTGTACTGTTTGTGTACTAGCCTAGCCCCTCAATTCAAAGCAAAGGTGACTGGTGAGAGATGAATTAGTCCTTGAAAAGACTGTTGGACCAAGAATTCATCAGGACTTAATATTTATCTCCCTCTCCATGCAGTCTAATTCATCAACACTATTATAAGAATATTGTTACTGGTAACCACAAGTTGAAAAAAAACAGTGATTTCTCATTTGTAATTGAAATTTTTTTATGAATCCAGATAATAATTGTAGTCACTCAAATATTTGCATTTCTTTCTCTCTGTCTCTCTCCTGTTTTCTGTATTTCTCTATTTAAATTTATTTTCTTCTATCTCTTATTTATTTTCTCCTTTCTCTTTTCTTTCTTTCCTTCTTTTCCTACCTTTTCCATTTGTTCTTCCTTTTCCTTATTACCTCCTTTCTTTTTTTCTTCCATTTTCTCTTTCCTTCCTCATCACCTTCTAGCATAAAAAATTATATTTACAAAATGTTTAAATCAAGGATGTAGGCAATTTACATAAACTGTTACACACCATAAGCATTTTGTGTGCTGCCAATACATCACACTTTATTTACTTCTTTTAACTGAGTATACTAAACACTCATTTCTATCACATGAGATCACATCAGTCAATTACACCTAATTTTCTATAGTGATTCTGAGAATTTCAGCTCAATTGAGCTTTTATGTTTTGCTTTAAAGTACAGTTGTTAATTCCTATGCTGCCTACCATTGCCAACTCTTCTTGTCCAACATTAAAACTCCTATTCTGACAAATTGGAGTCAGTATTTCAGCCCTCTAAAATAAGTTTAATCATTCAGGTGATGTTCTCTGTTCAAACTTTTGTATTAACAAACTCTCCTCCTTTTTTTCTTTGTTAAATAGGAACCTGATATTTAAGCATCCTAGATTAGTGTTACAGGTGCACTTCCAGCCCACCCATGAGCATCTGAACTCAGATTCGTGTATCTAATGCCAATGAGCATTAGGTGGACTAAAGAAGTTCAATTCATAGCTTTGTTAGAATTGCTTCTTTTGTACCTAGGTACTTTTTCACATGGCCTTGGATTAAGAGTCTGTGCTAGTTAACTCATGTTTTGTTTCTTTTCCCAGGGTCATGAAGTTTTTCCTAAAAGTAAAATGTGGAAGTGGGGGGTCTTACTATGGTCTGGCCCTGCTAGCTATGAGCAGGGAAGCACAAAAACAAGGACCAAGTGAAAAAGGGCTGCAGGAAAATGTGGTGTTTAAGGTATGCAGGGAAATAATACCAGTGTCAAAGAGCCAAATTAGAACCTCATTAACTTGGGAGATAACCTTAGGGAGAAAGGATAAGAGAAAAGAAGAGGAGGAGAGAAGGGGCAAAGCAGAGGGTGGGGGGGAGTGGAAGGAAGAGATAAGGAGGATTTAAAGACAACTTCTACACCCTGTTCCTCCTCAAAAAAATCTCATTTCCAGTCTAATGAAGTCCAGGCTCTTAGCAGTTCCTCACCAGCATGGTTTCCAGACTCTTCAGTGTCCTGCTCTTCCCCTTCTAGATGTATTTTAGCTTGTGGCTGCTGCACAAATGTCCCCCAACCCATCTTGCTATTTTCATTCATCACTTCAAGTACTGATCTGCTGAGCACAGAGCTCGGCTGCGTTATCACTCCATTTCCAATTCTGTCCATTAATGCAAATGAAGATGGATTTAGTCTTCTATGTAGCAACAACACACAAATGAATAATATTGAGCTTACAGTCCTTGCAAATCTCTAAATCTTTTTTACACATGTTGCTAGTTAGCCATATCTCACTCTTTGCTTGTGCATCTGGTTGTTTTAGGATCCAAATGCAGAATTTCACATTTATGTTCCATAGTTTGTGAATATTTAAACATTTTTGATGCGTAAATTATTAGACTCATTTCAGAGGTTTCTTAAAAAATAACTCTCATCAATTTTTCAGTCAAGTAAATATTTTGTTTTGTTTTCATTCTGAGAATCAATTTTCAGAACGAAGACAGATAATTAAGATTTCAAGGGCATTTATATTTTCAAAATACATCTTTAAAATGTAAATGTCCTCAAATTTAACCTGTTGATGAATAATAGATTTAAATTCTTCATTTTGCTGTCTGTTTCAGCCTTAGGTGAAAAGAAAGTGACAAATGCCTAGTCTGTTTCTAGCCTCCTAAAATGGGGCAATGCTGCAAAAACAACTATAGTCCCTTGTTGCTGGGCAATGAACAGCATCATAAATCAAACTCCCTTCGTTTTTGCATCACTTACCTAGCTTAATGTTGAGATGGTCACAAACAAACAAGGTATTTGTTGTGTAAATGGGATGGTTAATGTATTTCAGGAAATTTTTAGCTCTTAACTTTGTATTTATGTGTACTTTCTGTGGTTTTGACCTTGGAAAAGAATCAAGTTATTTAGAACCAAAATTAAAATTATATTAAAAGAACTCAATCTGATCTTATTACCTTGTGATAAACATGAGTCTTAGAAAAAATGCTCTGTTTATGTTTTCCATTTAAATGATTTCCAGCAGATGACATTAAGTTTATAAGGCAGTGGATTTTAGAAATCACAAAATGATATTCTCATTTTAAGGGAAAATTCAAGCTGTTGTTAGCTATTATTTCTCTGTTTAAACTCTAAGAGAACACAAACTCAAAGAAAATTTTCTCAATCTAGGATGCATAATTAGTTTATTTCCAGTTCTGCTCCTTTTATGTCTAGTCCTTTATAACTGCTAAGAATAGTATGCAAGAACATCTTTCAAACATGTTATGTCCATTATTAGTTATAATAGCTCTATTATGTATGGCATGCCAATATTCAATCTAAGACACCTTCGCCTCTGAACAGATTGTTTTTTGTACAATTAGTTGCTATATACTAAGCTAGCTAAGAAAATAAACATTGGCCTAATGTACCTAGGCTCTATTTAACAACATTGCTGTGAATGTAAATGAACAAAATGGACCTATGAACACATTGGGAAGAAAAGAAGAATGGTGTTATACATAGATAATAAAAATAATAATAAGTCATCAGATCTGAACTAACGAAAATTAGACTGAACTAAAAGCAATTTCACAAACCTTTCTTCTTTTATTGTTTGTTTTATTGTTTTGTTTTTGTTTCATTTCCATGGCAATCTGTATTTGAGTAAAAAGCTCACCATTTGGATTAACTGCTCCATTAGTCCAACTTTTCTCTTCCCCCTACTCTCCAAAAGCCCCCTACCAACTGTCTGTTTAAACACAATTCCATGTAAATTCAACTAAACAACTAGTTAGATCAATAAAAATGGCGAAAATACATTAAGGTTTGACTGTTTCAGGATGATCTTGAAGAAGTTAAAGAAGATGAAGGGAAGTTAGCCTTTGAAACAATACCATAGGTAACATGGCCAATTGTACAAACTAGGGATGAATTTCTTCTAGTATAAGTGCC
Source organism: Eonycteris spelaea (assembly GCA_003508835.1). Lineage (NCBI taxonomy): Eukaryota > Metazoa > Chordata > Mammalia > Chiroptera > Pteropodidae > Eonycteris > Eonycteris spelaea. The sequence goes on along the minus strand of PUFA01000910.1, from coordinate 54,846 downwards.
ATAAGAATAGTAGAAATCTTAGATTTCTGATTGTTTTTATTATATCTAAAATTTTAAAATGCATGTATATGAAATATATCTGTTCAAAATAATGGTTTTTTTCTACTTTTAACATGAATTTATACTTAAAGAAATGTTGCAGATAGTACCTTTTTCTCAAATTCTATAAATTTTGACACTTCGGTATATTTGCACTCTATTTTCCCTCTCTATATATTACTTTATATATAGTATAATACTCTCTATATGTTTGTATATATACATATCTAAAATTATATTATAGACACTTTTCTTCTGAACCATTTAATAGTAAGTTGAAAGTATAATATCTACATCTCCCCTAAATATTTAAGTGTGAATTTCTTAATGATAAGGAATTCTGATTACATTTTAAATCTGCCCTAAAATGTCACACAACTTCTGAAAAGTTTTTAAATCATAATTTATTTTTTTGTCACAGTAGAAAATATAGGGATGAAGAAAAAAAAAACCAGCATGACCAATAATTGTCCATCCCATAAAAATGACTGTCATGAACACTCTGTTTTCTTTGAAGTGTTTTCTATGTAACCTTTATAGAATATTATTGTATATACATAACACACCATAACATTTCTCAAATGCTTCATTAAAATAATTTTCAAAAATCTAGATCATGGTAGCTCACTCTTATTTTACAGGGAAAAATATTTACATTTCTTAGCTTAAGCTTAAAAAGGTAGCAGTCTTGCCTTTCTCATTCTTTCTCCTTCGGTTTACAGATTCAGTGATTTCTATCTTCACAATATCTCCTTTCTTCTTTCCATTTTCACTCACTAATTTACTCAATATTCCTAACTCCTTTCTAGGCAACAGGTACTGAACTATGATAACACAGATTTTGGAATCAGATGACCTCAATTCAAATTGCAGCTCTACCTCTGACTAACTTGTGTAATCTTGGGCAAGTTCCTTAACCTTTCTGAACCTCAATTTCTCATGTGTAAGAAAGGGATACTAATGGCAACAAATGGCTATTAAAGTAGACCCTGGCTCCCAGTCGGGATTCATCAAATATTGTTGCTGTTGCTGCTGCTGCCTCTACTGCTGCTGCTGTTATTATAAGCTACTCACAAGAATGTGTGTGAAGGTAAACGTGACAATGTATGGAAAATGATTAATGTTGTGCCAGACAAATAGTAAGCACATGATAATAGTAGTGATTATTTAGTATGTTTCTTTTTCTGTATTAAGCATAGGAGATACACAGATGAATAAATCACCCTCTCTACACTTGGAGAACTAACCATCTAGTATTTACAGCTTCCAGATTCATCTGACCATACTTCAGTTCAAATGTGACATTATCCACAAGGATTTCACTAATCTCCTCAGATGGAAAGGATTAAGAACACCACCCTTTAATAAACTTCCATGACCATATTTTCTGCACTTTTATTATTAAACTTTAGCATATAGTACTTTTATGTTTGTTTACATGTCTTTGATCCACTTCTAGACTTTTAGTTACTAGATGGGCAGTGAATGTGTTTTATTAATTTGTTAGCTGTCAACATGTGTGCGGAAGGTTTTACATTCTTTTGTCCTTCCTTCCTTCCATCTTTCACCCATCTTATTCTACTGAATTTTTGAGGGTTCCTTGTTTATAGTGGGCCCTCAATAAAGATTGGTTAAATGAATAAGTATTAGAGTTAACCATTTGAAATTCAGGAAACTATATGTTATTATCTGTTTCATATATTTTCAGAAAATATAAAATTTAGAATGTTAAAGAACAAAAATGTTCACTTCATTTTGACTTTGTGCTAAGAGTTACTTAATAACTTTTTGGTGCCTTCTTACAGCTATTTCAAGTGATATTCTTTTGGGGGGTACATATTTTTAAAATATTGCCATGCTGTGCCCAGGATAGTCACAGAACTTCCACAGCAAGTGCCCCTTGAAGTACAGAGTTATTAATAATGACAAGTCATTTGGGTACTTTAATTAGTGTCCAGCACTATTTCTATTAGTTAATATGTATTTTTAACATCATAGCACCTAATGACAATTGTAGTGTAGATTTTCCTGGCACTGCAATTTCCCCACTGGATTATGCCATACTAAGTTTCTCGAAATCTTTTTTTTAAAATACTAAGAATAAATCTCTATAAGTAAAGGTCACATAGTTAATCAAAAAGATTTTTAATGCCAAGTGGCTAAACATTTTCTTCTACTTTTTTCTAAACATGTAAAAGTCGTTCTATAATTTTTCTCCTACACTCTTACCCTTCCTCCCTATTTGCTCACTTGATTTTGAATAGAAGGGCTCAAGGAAAGGAGCTTTGATGGGATCATCCAAAATTTCTTCAAAGTCATCTATACCCCAACCAACCCCAGACACCACCAAATGACATCCAAAAATTCAGCTGCCAAAATTTGCAGCAAAATTCAATTCTGCATCTTTAGTACTGATAAAGTTATAAAAAAATATATCTTTTTATATGCAAGTATTATACAATTTATTTACCCATATACTTAGTAAAAATATTTATTGATGAATATGTGGAGCTTTTTCTGTTTTAATAACTCATGATCTTCAGAACTTTCTAGTATTGCATACTAGAAAGGTATGCAATGAATATATTTTTAATAAATGAACAAATGAATAAATCTCATTTGCCTAAGATCTCACAGTACTTAGATACTCTGAACACTAAGACTATATTTTAGCTGTTTTAAATGAAGAGGTACCAAATAGTTGTTCTAATATTTATTAATATTTATTAGGTGAATCCCATTTAGTGTGTAACTAATTTCCTATAGCAATTTTGAGTATTTCTGAGAATTCAGATGAGAATCAGGTGAAATCATCTTTTGCATTTGAAATTACTGCACCTAATTTTGATTTTCTATTTTCTACACATCACTTCCCACTCTAAACTGTCCTTTTCCAAACCCCAATAAAAGTTATTTGCTTGCACACATTGAAGTCTAAGACAGATTCCAAATTGAAAATTACCAGGCCTCTGAAAAGGGCTAACTTTTTCATATACGGGTATTTAATATGCATAACTCTAATTACAAACAACTCCATCTACGGTTTTTGTTTTCTATTGAAACAGAAACTTGAACTACTAAGAGCCTAAATTAAAGGGACAGGTAGACTCTCAGCTCAAAAAAGTGGTCTCTGAGCCCTGTCCCTAAGGATCCGTGCCCAGGATAGTGTAATGTCAGGGAGCATTAGGAGCTACAGAAGGTCATTTACTGCTTGGTTAGGAGCCCTCTCTTGGGACCTAGATCATGATCTGGCCTTTTAATTTTGCACAAATAAGAGATTTTACTAAATAGTGCTATGGGACACATGGCCACTAATTATCTGTCTCTTGCCCGTGTCTCTAGACTTTTTTCAACCACTCGCCACACACCTTGTGTAGTAAGTTTGTACTTCTTTGCCCTGCATTCCAAAAAAAGTGAATTATAAGGCAGAATGTCAGGTCAGGGAGACATCAGGTGGGTGAGGCAGTTTAAACTGAGGCTAACAGAGTTCTAGATTCAGATTTAACTCACAGTTATTGAATACTCATTGACTGGTGAGGAGATGGAGGCAAAAAACATTCCGTAGCTTGCCAACTGTCACATGAGTACACTAGTAAGTGGCTCTACCAGGATTGAAATTCAAGTCCCTGACATAAAGTCAAAGTCTCTTTCCACAAACACTGAAATATTTAGATGAACTCTCTTACTCTCTAGTTTATAATTCTAATGCGCCTAGTTGCTTAACCAGAAACATATTTTCTGTACCCTCAGCCAGGAAGAAGCTAAATATTCTGAACACTTGAGGTTATTTTATATACATACTTATTTACATGTTTATATATTTGTGCCTTCATTTATATTCTGTCTTTTGGTATGTTTGTATACTTATGTATTCAGGTATTTAGTACACTTATGCATTTATATGTGTGTGTTCACTTTTTTCACTTATGCATTTATGTATTTCTTTGTCTTACCTATAGGGCTATGAAGTTCTTACTCCCAATGTCATTAAAGGAGAATACATTAGTTAATTATATCTTAATTTTCTATAGTGTTTCTGAGGCTTTTAGCTTAAAACAGGTGTTGAATTTTGATTAAAAGACCCCAACTGTTGGGTTTCTGGAGGAGAGAAAGAGAGAGCAGTGTGCAGAACCAAATTTCTGAGCTTCAGAAACAACTTGAAGTCAACAGAAGTCTCAGCTATGAGAGCAGGAAAAAAGAAAACAAATACTACCTAAGCTTAAAAAAGAATAAGAAAAATGATTTTAAAATTAAAACAAGCTGAGGAGCAAGGAAGAAGTACTGTAATGCTGCAGAGGAACCAGAGTCCACAGAGATTTCAAGATATTTAGCTGGCCTGGAGGAGCAGCAGGCCACATGAGAGAGCTGATGTTTTCCACCCTGAAAGTGTTACAGGACCATGTGGACATTTTTAAAAGCACACAAGAAAAACTTATTAAAGACTATGGGGCACTGATGAATGAGGTCACAGGATTGAAAGAGACTCTGAGAGATGAAAATTACCAAATAAATATCATGGAAGAGAGAACAGTACTAACGAGGTATTGAGCTTCAGTCTCAGAAGATAAAAATTTTAAGCAAACACCTCTTCACAATACAAGAAAAGGTGATGGATCTTGAAAACACATTAAGGAGGTAAAATATTTGTGTATCTAGTATCTTTGAGGTGCATAAAATGAGAACATTCTTGAAACCATTATTAAGGAAATTATTGAAAAAAAGATTTCCAGAGTTAAATGTAGATCTCAACTTAAATACAGAGAGAACTTACAGGCCCTCACTTAAATATACCTCTCAAACTGAAAATCTCATTCACATAATTGTACAGTTCTTAAACTGAAAAGAAAAATAAATCATCTTGCAAGCTACTTAGAAAAAAAAGTGTTTTCAATAAGGTAAAGATAGGGCTGACACCTGACTATACCTTACAGGAATAGAGGCGAAGTTGGAGCATGATCTACTGCCAGCTGAAGATCCTGGGTCTGAAGTGCCCAGTGAACCATCAGCCAAGCTATCTTTTCTATCCAACGGTGAGAGAAGAACCTTTGATAATCAAGATGGTTTCAAGGCATTTGTCGGCAACACTTCGAAACTACTGGCTTTACTGCAAACAGCTACACCCTAGGAAGAAGGTGCTCCTAGAGATAAATGAATGAATTGACTTACAAAATCAAGTTTAAAACTAGAATGTAGATCTTAGTTTTATGATTAATTACATTTTTTTGGCAGGGAAATTAATGAAAAATGAAGTAAAACTAGGATGTTGACCAAGTTGTTATTAGGTGTATCTGTCTATCTATCCATTATCTATCTATCCATTATCTATCTATCTATCTATCTATCTATCTATCATCTATCTATCTCATCATCGATCCATCTATCCATCCATCCATGCATCCATCCATCCATCCATCCATTCATCTACCCAACCTGCATGGAGATGGAGGAAGAGAAAAGTGAAAAAGAAAATGAGAAAAGATGAGAGAGAGATAAATGGAACAGATGATATGAATACAACAAGATAATAATTAAGGGATATGCAGACATTGGAATGTGATAGATAAAATTAAATAATGTTATTGTGAATATGAAAGCAATAAATTCTATGAAATTAGCAGACTTGTTTAGATAAAGAAATTCTCTCCCTACCCTCTGTCAAGGGTACTTGGATCTTTTAGAAAATTTGATTATATCTTCTAACACAAAACAAGTAGAACTTGAAGAGATGTATGTACATAGAAATGATTTCTTATAAACGGATATTTTCAGAAACAGATTGCAAACAGTGGGTGATGTTGCAGTGGTGTATTTTTAAATTACTAATTTGTGTTGCTCTTGCAGTTTAGATATTTCCATTTAACTTTAATTATATAATGGTTTGGTCATACAACAAATTGGAATAAAAAACACAATTGTTGACTTCTACACTTTCCTTTTAACAAGTGATTAAAAATTCCTGGATGATATCTTGCCCCTCACCTTCACCCATGAAAATGTCTATAATTTAGATACAGTGAAGCCACAGGCTTTCCTGGCACAGGCACATTAAAACATCCTGCCTATTTCTGACCTAAATTAATCATAAGAACCATTCTCCCTGCCCGCCTCAAGCAATGGGACTGAGCCCAAATCTTTTCTTCTGGGCTATCAACTTTATCCAGCATAAGAAAAGGAGACACTAAAACACTTTGCAGCCCATCATCCTCAGAGCCCTCCTTTATTTTATGTCTGTCTCTGAACCCATACACCATGTACTCAGATGCACACTATATATAAGCACATGCATGTCTTCTTGCTGTTCTTCATATAAACAAAAGGCATCTTGTGATGCTAAGAGGATTATTATTTCAGAATAGTGGGCCAGTATTCTACCTTTTGGGTAAATGGCATATGAGCCAAACAGAACCTTGTGGCCCTGCTAGATTAGAACACAACAAGACCTCATTTTCTCTATCCTCCCATTAATCTTAGGTTAAATTCACCTAGGTAATTTCACTCTTGGTTTGCTTTGTGGTAGGCATCCAGAAGCTTGATGATGAAGGCCTTTAACACTTATGGCTCATAATGTCTATGGCTTACAATGAGTATTTTGACTAAATAAGTTTCAGTTTGGTTCATCACTTGTACTTGATTTATTCTAGTAAATTTCCCCTTCACAGTCCTGCAAATACCCTCAGTTACAACTCCTGAAAGTGACTTAGTGTTCCAAACTGAGCCCTTAATAATTGAAATGCTTGACAAAGAATAAATTAAAATCCAGGCTCTGTGGGTGGTCCCCATATTCCCTTTCCACCTTTAAAAGAAAGTATTTTCCAACTTCAAAGCTAAAACCTCCACCTTGTCTTTCTGTTGAAACCTTATCTGTCTGGTTTGGCTTCCTCACTGTCCCAGAACACTACTTGTCTAATCCCACCTTAGTTCCTTACTTGTCTGCTCCACATGCCCTCTCCACTGCAAAAGAGGGTGATGGCTGAGACTTAGTGGGGAAGGGGGAGGGTCCTAAAACACATTAACAACTTTCGAAAGCACCAAATACTGTAAATATCTGGTGCAGTCCTTAGGTGGCTTACCAAAACACTGAAGTGGAGTGGGGAGTGAACCCCAATGCTCATCACTCTCTTGAGAGTGTAAGAAAATTAGCAGGATTATTGGTAGTTCCTGTTTAATAGTGCAAATCACTGTCCTAAAACATAAAACTGGAAGAAAGTTGTTTTCTAGTAAAAGTTTAAGAAACATCTTTCTGTGGGGGAAAATAAGCCCTGATTTACAGCATTTACTTATTCAGTGATGTGGTATAAATTCTCTGACCATGGCCAATTTTAAGCTACCAATGTGATATTACTGAATGCTTGGTGGAGGTAAGAGGACACATTCATCTCTCTTGAGCCAGTGCTAGCCAGCTAAAGCACATCACTGGGTAGAGGCCAGATTTGCCCTGCGTTTCTCCTGATTGGACTAAAGACAGATTTAATTTTTTTAAATGTCATCTTTCTACACTGGACTCAGTTATAGAGAAAGGTTCCCCAGACAACCCTGTACACATACATGGCCCTTGGTACCTGAGCTCCTTTGAGTTCCATCTTTTTGGAGCTTTTCTATCACTCTTCTGGTCCCCACTACAGCTTTTGTAAGATAGTTGCTCTTTTCTACTCTCTAGGCTGAAAGTCTTTGGAGCTTAGAAACCTACAAATCATATTAGTCCCACCCTCTGCACTCCACCACATTCCCTACTTCAATGTGCATAGCATGTACTCAATAAAATCCTATATTTAATATTTGTCTCATAATCCATAAGAGTTGATTCTGAAGCTTTTGTGGGAGGAACCCTCTTCTAAACCCTTGTGCTCAAGGAGTGAAAGTGAGAAGGGGTTTGGCTCAGGAATATTTTCTGGTATCTCCACTTCACCAGATAGTGAGGGGAGGAACTCCCATACCAGCCTCCTGCTGTTCACAGCCCTAGACCATGTTGGCCTCTACTACCAGCTTTATAATATTGAGCCACTCAAGTTTTCTCTAGGGATCTTAGCAGAGAATTTTTTTTTTCCATTTGCAGGCAGTCTGCAAGGTTTAAGATCCACAGGGGTAGCTCAGAGATGGAACTTCTAATATCTCAATTGCCATAGTTTGAAAGAGCAGCTTCTATAAAACCTAAATAAGAAATCACTTCAAGATTCCATAGTGTCTCAGAGCAAAAGGTGAGTGTGAAAGGTATTCTCATCTACATAGTCCCAGGACCTTTTATAGGCTTTCATGGCCAGTTAGTGGGGATTCTGGACTCTAGAGTCAGGCTCCTGTTTTAAGAACACAAGCTTCAGCCCAAGAACTTGTGGAGAGCAGGGGAATGCTATCATTGCCTTTTCTATACTTTATTAATAATGCATTTAATTGGTGCTTTTTTATTTCACTATTTTCACATCTGTTTTTTTTTTAATTTTTATTTGTTTTTAGTTTTATCAATCTGAGTATCCAATGCAGAGACAGCATAGGGTAGTGGTTGAGAATATAGGACCACATTTAACATTATATACAAATATTGAATTATTATGCGGTACACCTGAAAATATAATATTGTATGCCAATTATACCTCAATTAAAAAAAGGAATTAAAGAGCTATGAAGTTGTCGAGAAGTTGTTCAGTTACTTTGCAAAGAAATTTTCAGAAATCATATCTATATAAGACCTTTTTCAGATATATAGTTGAATCAATAAAGTGGCTTAATTTGTAAAACAAAAAAAAAAAAACAAACAAAAAACATGTGAGACTGTGTATACAGACTGGATGTGGATACTAGCTTTGCCACTTGCTGGCTGTGTAGGTATCAGACAATTTGCTTAATTTCAGTTTCTTTGCCTGTTAAAACGGGGCTGATAATAATAGTTATCCCATAGTGTTATAAAGACACAATGAGTTAATATTTATAGTGCCTGATACTATTGTAGTGATTTCTACATAAATGTTTTGAAAATTGTCATGCATATTTTAATGACTATAATGACTATCACTGACACATAATAAATATCACTACTGTGTTACAAACAAACAACATATTTGGCCAATTTGACTTACTAAATATTTTAGGAACACTTGCTTTCCTCCTCTTTTTTGCTTCTACTGCTCTAGTTTAGGCCCACTGCAACAACAAACTGCTTGCAATTCTCCATACTTTACTTGCTGGTCTTTCCATTATAATCCTCTGACTCTCATAGCGCTCCTTCCTCTGGGTATCTTATTTCTCATTCTCTATCACTGTTTATCCTTAGACTACAAACTCCTTAAGAGCATAAACTGCCATTCTAGAAACTGTCATTCTCTCTGAGTCGTCCATCAGCACCTAGAATAATTCATGGCACAAAGAAAATATTCAGCATTTATTGAATTAATGGATGCTTGTTGTGTTCTAAGTACTATGTAGTGGTTTATAGGAGGATTTTTCATTCAACTCTACCCAAAATCTGTGTGATAGTAAGTATAATTATTGTCCCCATTTTACAAATAAGAAAACTGAGGCTTGGAGAGACTAAATAACTTGCCCCTAAAAAAACATATTTATAGTAATATGACTATTCTATTCCTTATGATATAATCCGCAGTTTATAATGGTGTATAGGAACACAGTGTGCCAGGAAGCCACCATTGATATCACCTGATGAACCAAGGTATGATATTCCATTTTCTGATTAAAAGTGTTACTTTATTTTTACAATTTGGTTTTAATTTACTTTTTCTGTAGATAATGTTTAACCTTTTATAAAGATAAAAATATAAATATAAAAAAATATGTCTATTCCTTCCAATAATCAATCGATTTGTGAATCCATTAGATGCTATACTTTGTTCTCATTGTATATGTCAGAAGCTTTGGGTGGCATCTTATCTATACATTACCATTTCAAAAAGTCTTTCATGGTCAACCAAATTAGTGAAAGGTTGTCTACATCATTGAAATCATGTTACTCTAGGACATTTGGGGAACACTTTACAGGTTAATAGTAGTAGTAGTGGTAGCAGCAGCAGTTACAACTTATTGAGCACCTACCAGGCTTAGTGCTCTAAGTTTTACTTGTACTATTCCATCAAAGCCCTGTGAAATAGCTTCTGTTGTCTATTTTACAGATGTGGAAACTGGGACTCAAAGAATTGAACTCACTTGAAGTCACTCAGCTATTGAATAATGGAACCTGGAATGAAATCCAAATTTGTGTGTCTCTAAAGCCAGGGCTTTTACCTCAAGCCAGACTTTTAAGTCTTTCCAAGTTACTTAACCTTCTCTAAGCTTCCGTTTCCTCATCTGTAAAATTGAGGGAAGTAACACATCTTGTATAGTTGCTATGAAGATTAGAAATAGTAGATGCCCAGGGCCCAAAGGCACACAGTAAGTATTTAAACCACAGTGGTAATGTTTATGCATAAGTGGAGTATCAAATGGGAAGAGGAAGATCTGAGACCCCTTTAAAGGCATTGGGGAGCTGGAGAGGAGGGATCTACAGCTTTGGCAGTTTTAAGAGCTAGGCCTTTCCCCTCCACAATACAGTGACACAATGAAACTTTGAGCGACAGGCAAGAGGGCAGGGGCCTGAATTTGTCTCCACAAACTTCTTCAGAGTCAGGAAAGAGGTGGAGAGCTGGGAGGGACATAGAAATAAATGCTGATTGTCAGAGAACTGCAGGTGTCAGGCAGGGTTAGCTCGGATGAGCTCTCAGAGCCAGGCAGAGGGAGGGAAGAATCAGAGCTGGCCTGTGAGCAAGCAGGAGAGAGAGCGAGGCGGGGCGAGGAGCCTGAGTGGTTGTTCTTAGACAGTTCTCCTGCGGGCAGTTTGCAGCATCTGGAGAAGCTCACTGGAGAATCTCAAGCATTGGAGCTGGCCGTCAACTACTGTAAGTATCTGCAAATGAGTGTATAGCTCAGTGGCTGCAGATTAAATACTGGCCATCAGATCCTAAACAAAACCTCAAATAGTCTTCCTGCTGTAATTAATTGCTGTAAATTAAACTGCCCCCTCAACCTGTCCCCTCAACCCTCTTCATCTCTTCCTTTATTCTTCTCTCCCCATTCCAGCCTTGCCTTCTGAGAATCTCTGGGCACTGTAGATATTTTCCCTTGTCCTTCTCAGTCTTCCCTCCAAATCCTCAGCTGAGCACGTACCCTGGGCCTCCCGCTGAGCCCAACCCCTTTGACTCCTGGAGCCATTAAAGCTATGCAGGGGGGCAAGCCATTAGACATTTTGGATATATCACCCTTAAAAGCACTTAGGTGCTGCCTTGGGTTGGGGAAAGCAGTTGGGGTGGAGTAAAAAGGGAGGGTAAAAATGCTAGACTGCTGAAGTTGGGGCTTGGTGTGTGGGGGTGCGAGTGCGAAAGAACAAAATGGGCATGGCCAATTAACTTAAAACTTGCAGCTGCTTTCCAAGCTCCTTGGGCATAAAATTCATCATCTGTCTGAATATAAATGGTATAGTTTCCTGAGTGATTGGGTTTTTTCATGCTGAGTAGCTCAGCTTCCCTGATTCCACTCATGGCCCCAAGAGGCAAAAATCTGGTTTAGGGATCCAAGTGGCAAGGCTGGAATCTCAGATAGCATTCATGGGCTGAATCCCGGGGAACCTTTCCTTCAGCAGTGAATCCTGGCTTACCCAATAAATTCTGGCTCAAAGCCTCAGGGAAACAAGGCAACCAGGTGGCATCCAAGCATGGTCCTGATCCTGACAAGGGCTATAAGAGGTGAGATAGAAAGAGCATCTTTAGGATCTTATAACAAGTTGATGCCCCCTTTTATGAAATGTTCACTATGTGCCTGGCACTATACATATATTATCTCTGATCCAACACAACAATGCTAGGTAGATATTATTGCCCAACTTTACAGATAGGAAAAGTTCAGAGAAGGCAATTTGAGCATCCTTCAATGCAAAGGGAGAAATGCAAAAGGAAACTGCCTCCTTGGATCTCCAACTGTCCGCCTGCTTCCTACAGCCCAGGTGTTTGAAAATGAATCCTCCTTTCCCTATATCTCTATCTGACAAGTGTTAGCACTAGAGCAAATTAGAGGCTGAGGCATTAGGATCAGTTTGGGAAGGAAAATCTGTCCCTTTCTGTTCTGGGAACTGCCTTTACCCCTACTCTACTGAGACCAGAACCTCAGACTGTGAATAGAGGGATGACTGAGGAGACATATCCTGAGTTTGTGTGATGCAGATACACTTCCCCTTGGCAAAAGGATACTCTGGGTGGGGTGGAAGGAGGCAGGAAAGCATAAGGGGTCTAACATGTATATGCAGGGTCTGTGGTTAATAGTGATTTTCAGAAAATGAGGAGGCCTCCATGAACTCAAATCTTTGTCATATTCCCTGAAATTCAAACCATTTTTTTCACCTTAGGGGAAATAAACAAAAATGCTTCTAATCACTTACATATTACATTAATTAGTTCAATCGGCTTGATTCTTCAACACCTACTTGAGATGGGGGTTTTGAGATTTGAAGGGTAAGAGATATAAATATTGGATCTGAAGCATTCTACAGAAGGGAAGGCCTAGATGGAAGGAAATTGGTGGATGCATGAAGGTTAGAATATAGGCAAGGGCTGCCTCTAGGGGTTTAAATACTGGTTTTAGAGCTTAGGCATTGGAGTTAAATATATATTTGAATGTTGCTCTGATATTTAATATCTTTTGACTTTGGGCAAATTACAGGTCCTCTCTAAGCCCAGTTTCCTTGTCAGCAAAATGGGGATGGTAAGAACTCCTCCTCTGCTATGTTGTTGGAAGACTCAAAAAATTACATATAGATAGAGATAGAGATAGAGATAGAATTATATCGATAGATAGATAGATAGATAGATAGATAGATAATTAGATAGATAGATAGATAGATAGATAGATAGATAGATAGATAGATAGATAGATGATAGATAGATATAGTCTGGAAGGGTGATTCTCTATACCTTCCATCTCCTTCATCCCATGAGGCTTCTGCTGGCCTGGATTCGGTCACCCCTCTAGGCCTCTGAGACCCAGGGAAAAACAGAAATTTCAACAAATCTGACATCGTAGGCACCAGCAAAGACCTTGGATGGTGGAGGTGAAGTGGAGAAAAAGGACAAAGGGAAGAAGTAGCAGGTGACCTTGTAATACCTTGTGTGCTTGCGAGGGGGTGGAAGGCAGTAGGATTGTCAACTGGAGTTTAGTGATCCCAACTAAACTTGAAGGATCAGGAAAAATACTTGTGCTTTTAGATCTCATCACCTGCTGAGTGGCAAAGCCCTTCAAGCCTGGAAGTGCCCCATGACCCAGGACAGGCCAGAGGAGGGGGCTACTATGCTGCAGACATTCACTCTCTTGCTCTTTTGCATTTGTGAGTACAAAAGGAAGGGGTGAGGGGCAAGTGATCCTGACATAAGTACCTCTATGAGTGGGCACCTTGGGGAGGAAGAAGAGAGTATTGAGGTTTAAGGGTGAGTGGGGACAATGAGGAAGCCTTCCTTTACCATAATCTCTCTTTTCAGGGCTGAGTCTGGGTATGACATCAATAGGTAAGTGGGTCCTGCCACCTCAGTACCTTCCTTCATGAACATTCCAAGATATCAGCCTGCCTTCATGGCCCTGGCCATAACTGTCTTGAGATCCCAAAGACAATTCCCAGATTGAGCTACTTGGGAATCAGAGACCCTTGCTTCATGACTTGGTTTATCTCAGATGGAAAGGAAGCCAGACTTGCACTTTATTCTCCAACTCACTTAGATTTCTTGAACAAGTATCCTTGGGTCCCTATACAACCCCCCCACACAGCAGACATTCCTGTCCTTAAGGGAAGGCAAAAGGAAGAATCTGGGTCAGGGCTAATTTTAAGGGACATTGTGCTACACGTTATGGAAGGGAGAGGGTTGTACCTCTCACATCTTTGTGATCTTTGGGAATGACAGTGCTGAAATCTCAACCGGAGCTGTGGATAAAGACAAACTATCCCCAGGCCCCTTGGGAGAACATCACACTTTGGTGCAGAAGCCCTTCTCAGATTCCAAGCAAAGTTTATGCTGCTGAAGGATAAGACAGAGATGGCCTGTATCCGCCCTTCCTACAAAATCTTCCAAGTGTCATTCCCAATAGGTACCCTTACTAAGTCCAATACAGATCATTACAGGTGCTACTACTGGAAGGAGACAGTCTGGTCAAAGCCCAGTAAAGTTTTAGAGTTGGAGGCACCAGGTGAGAAGACAGAGATAGCTCATCTAGAATAAACTTGAGCTCCTGGGATTCAAGCTTGGTTTCTTAGTGTAGGCTTTGTTCAATTCATTCATTCATTTACCTCAAATGCATACATACATACATGTGGGCATTCCAGAATTAGTAAATAAGTGCCTACTCTCCATAGGCGATACAGAATGAGAATACAGACTCTGGAACAGATCTGGAGGACAAGCTCTCAACTTAGGGAAGACCAAGATAGGATAAGGAGGGGGAAAATAAGGATCACACAAGGAAGGCTCATTTAAGTAGATTTCTCTTTTTCTGCTTGCTGAGCAGCAGCATCGTTGTTCTACTTGAATTCTAGTTTGTCTCCTTCCAGGCTAGCTGCCCAAGCCTAACTTCTCGATCCAGTCTGAGGACTCTCATCTTCCTAGATGCATTGTTAACATATTCTGCCATGGATGGCTGCAGGATTTGGTATTCATACTGTTTAAAGAGAGATATGCAGAACCTGTGGTTTGCCAAGTCCCAACTGGGACAGCGGCCATATTTTCCATTGCCAACATGACACCTGAGAGTGAAGGGGTTTATATCTGCCGCACTCATATCCAGATGCTCCCCCTACTATGGTCAGTGCCCAGCAACCCCCTGAAGCTGATTGTGGCAGGTGGGTATGGCTATGGCTGCTGGGGTCTGAAGATTGTTGTCCCCAGGATTATGGCTAGATGAGACAAGGTTTCTGATTTTACTTTCCTCGGCCAGTTCCTAGGTCCTGCAAGGCCCATGAGCTAGAGTCATTTGTCATTTTACTGAGATGCACATTAGAATCACATTGCTATGAGGAAGATGTGTGAGAGCCAATCACATGGCTAGTGAGCAAGCCCGGCCAAACGTCCAGCAGCTTCAGATCATCAAAGTTTTGGTTTTTTATATTTATTAAATATTATGCATTCATTCATTCACTGGGCTATATTTTTGAGCACTTAAATGAGCCAGGCACTTCCACTGAAGTCTTATAAACTGATATTTAAAATATTAAATATATATCTATTCTATTTATGGTTATTACTTTTTAAGTGTGGAAAATAGAATGAATTCTTCCTAGTGCTGGTGATAAAAATATAACAAAAAATGACAAAGAAAGTGATAGTTTATATTTTAGAAATGGTTTATAAATTGCTTTAGTTCTGTATATACAAATCGAGAAAGGCAGTAACAAGCTTCACGCACAGTAGAAGGCTATCTAAATTGTTCAAAAGCCAGACACACACCCCAACTTCAGCTCCCCCACACCATGGCCCGGATGCTTTTAGACAGAATTGGCCACATTTGCTTTAGTTTCTCCATCAAGCTCAAAGCACAGAAAGATAAAGATTTGAGTTCAGGGAGGCCCCCTCATTTTCTAAAAATCACTATTGACTTCAGGCCTTGCATATACATAAGGTAGACCTCTTATGCTTTCCTGCCTCTTTCTGTGATGTTACAGGAAGTATTCTGGTCTTAGAAGCTGTAATCGTGGTTTGTAGTTACTCTTCTGACACTGCCTCCCTGTGTGATCTTGAGCAAGTGACTTCACCTTTCTGTGCTTTGGTTTCCTCCACTCTAACATGGGATAACAGTATCTCTCGAACCTACTGTATAATGTCTCTCTGTGTTTCACTTTCCCGATTTGCAAACTTGATATATAAATAATAATAATAATAATAATAATAATAATACCTACATCACAGAGTTGTTGTGAGGATTTGCCTAAATATAATATATGTACAGTGCCTGGCATATAAGTCCTCAATAAATAGTAGATATTAATTTTATTAGTATAGCTTTTTATTGAGGATTAAAGAACAAAGATCTACATGTACAGATGTTTTGTTGTGTGAATGTCCTATAAGCGTAGATTCCAATAACGTAGTATACTTCTGCAGTTACCTGATGACTGATGCCCCCACTAGGCCATGAGCTTTTTGCTAACAGTGAGTGACTATGTCTTCCTGACTTACATATCTCTGGACCTGCATGATGCCTTGCACATTCTAAATGCTCAATGAGCATAATATGTAGCTTATTCTTCCAATAATGGATGGCCGGGTCTACCTGGGTCGGGTCAGGTAAAGAAGGAGTGGTATGGGAAGTTTTGCCCTTGATTTTGTCGTATCTCCTTGGAAGAACAGTAAATGGAAATGAGAGTGTGGCTGCATTAATAAAGATTTCTCTGAGTTGCAAACTTACCTGCCAATCCATCCTTACTGGTTTCTTCCAATATCCTATTGAAAGGGTCTTAAAAATTCATGTTTAATATTGCTTTACAAAGATGGAATCAAAGTCATTTTTCAGAAGTTTGGTTTTTGGTGGTTGTAAGAACTACTTTTGATATCTCAGGGACTTAAAGACACAGGGAATTACAGATGTAGATTTCTCACTGAGACATACCCCCCTACAAATAGTTAGAGCTCAGTGGAGCTGATAGAGTCTGGTGAGACAGCAAGGACATAAGTGTGCTTACCCTGATTACCTCTTAGAAGAGGCAGAGATTCAAGGAAGGAGCGGAAGCAGAGGTAAACGTCAGCTACCACGGTAAAGAAAATTGGAAAATAAAAACATGATAATAGGGAAGAATCATGTTACCTCTAATTCACAGTCTCTTCCCTTTCTAAGACTCTATCTCAAACCAGGTCTGATAGCTTATCCTGGGCCAATCATGCCACCTGGAGAAAGCCTGAATCTCAGGTGTCAAGGGCCAATCTATAGAATGACTTTTGCTTTAATACGTCTTGAAGAGTTGAAGAAGTCCTTTAAATGCAAGAGGCCACTAAAAAATGAGGCATTTTTATTTTGGGGGGCTTTGAAAATCCATGATGCTTGACATTACCTCTGTTTGGACTATGATGTATCATACAGAGACTCACTCCTTAGTGATATCCTGAAAATCTGGGTAACCAGTAAGAATGGGGATATCATGAGACCTATATTATAGGCTAAGATACAACTCCATCTGGGACCCTGGAGAACATAATCATACAGCCAGGGCTAACAATAAGAAGGAAGCTAAATTTTGTAACTGAACTTAGGATGGAATTTGCCAAAAGTGGACTAGAGGAAGGGAGAACAAGATCCTAAGCAGTGGGAAGGAAAGTCATACTATTAGCCCTTTATATTTTGGGTCTCATTCTAGACACTTTTCCTAAGACCTGGCTACTCTCACCCAGTCCTGTAGTCTTAATGACTCAGACATGAGCCTGTGGTATGGAGGGTCAATGGATGAAGTAGGGCTTGTACTCTATAAGAAAGGAGAAGACAAATCACTTCAGCTCTTGATACTATCATTATCAATGATGATGAGTCATTCTTCCTCAACAATGTGACCTACAGTGATGCTGGCATTTATAGCTGCCACTATCTACTCTCCTGGAAGACATCCATTAGGAGGACATCACACGACACCATGGAGCTTGTAGTTGTAGGCAAGTGCTAACAACTGTTATTGTTTTTATCATCATTACAGTGTTCTAAAAAGGAGCTAGTGGCCCTGTATCCTTTTAGAGTTATGAACCAGGAGGAAACATAATAGGAGGGCAGTATAAATTCCCTTTGAAAACTTTAGTTACTTCCTCTTCCAGGATTGTTACTCAAGCTCTACTTCTCAGCATGGCCTGGCCCATTGTAACCCTGGAAATGTTATTTTCCTCCACACCAGGGGAAACTTAGAGGTATGAGGTCCTGACAGAAAGTAGGGCACCAAGAATTTTTAGAGCACTAAGGAGTGGTCCAAAAGAACTCTGATGCACAGTCAAATTTTGAAGCCACCGAGCTAGTGAAAGTAAAAAGAAAGAGAAGACCTAATAGGGAGCTGAGAAACATTTGTTGGGGGAGGAGGTACTGAGTTCAAAGTCATATCTAACTCATCTCTGGATTGGTTGCAGATAAGCTCCCAAACCCTCCTGTCAGCCTGGACTATGTCCAAGTTAGGAAAGACCATCACCCTTCAGTACCGAGTACCTCATCCAGTACTTAAATTTTCTTTGGAATTGGAAGAAAGAGTAACATTCCAAAAATTCTCAGTGGATGCAGACTCATTATCAATAATGTTGAAGGAAAAGCACAGAGACTCACAGTTGCCCGCAACATCTGGTCATATCGCAGTGAGCCTCTGAAGCTGATGGGGCAGCAGATGAGAGGACAATTCTTCATAGGGACATTCCTTCATGGCTTTGGTCATAGCACCCTGGGATCCTAGAGCAGTGCCCAGAAAGATATGGAAAGTAGAATTAGACTCGTAAGTCAGGACTCTTGGATTTGGGCACCCTTCCCTTTGGGTGGTCTTACAGTCACTCGAAGGCAGTGAGCAGGATATTTTCAAGACTCCCATTCTTCACAAGAAAGAAGGCCACTTCTTTCTTACCTTCCCTTCACATTCAGTAACGAGCTCTCCACCTCTCCCTCCCTGCCATAAGTGTTTTCACTTGTGCCTATCCCCATCAAGGTCCCTTCTGGTCTTCTCTGGCCACAGGGTTACTCACCTGGAATTACATTCTGAATGAAGCTATCAGGTTGTCTCTAATGTGCAGCTTGTTGCCTTGCTGTCAGTAGTGCTGTGCGTAAGACGGAAGTGTCGGAGACTCAGAATCAGGTAACTGTCTTGTCTCATACCCTTGTTCCTCAGTCTAGCTGAGTCCAAGCTCTCCAGAAATTCAGGAATGAGTTATGATCCAATTCAGACAAACCACAAGGGCACATCCTTTGTATCTCCCACTCTCTGGGTTAATATACAGGACTTTCTCATTCCAACTCTTTATTTTTCACCTCAAAGAGGGGTCAGCAGCCAAGCCTGAGGGTGGAGAAATGCATTATACTCAAAGGCTGGAGGATTAATCAGAACCTCATCCATTGATCCTCCCAGGATAGTACTCAGCATTCTGAGAATATAATCTTACCCAGATGGACACTTGATAAGGCAATGGATTGGACAGGGAATCAGACAGCTTCCTATGACCCAGGAAATGGCAAGCCAAACAGATTCTCCTGCCATTTCCTAGGCCATCCTCCTCTCTACCGATTTCTATGGCCTGTGCTCAGCTATTCTGTTTGAAAATAAGAAGAGAATGACAGCTCCTAGCATGGTGGGGTCCTCAGCTCCTGAATGTCTTGTTTACTCCCCCCACATAACCTTTGCTCCTGACTGTACCCCACTAAATCTTTGGGTGTCTGGAATATGGGTAATGACTATGATTGTGTGTGTCTGTGTTTTCCACTGGGATCTGAGGGACAGAATGCTTCAGTAATGAGAAGGAAGCCACCTAAGCTTTCTGCAAAAAACACCACTCTATGAGTTTTCAAAGTTTCAGTGGGGCCAAGTTCTAGTTTTCCTCAGAATCTATCATGAGTCTCACATACATTGGGGTAACCTCCAAGCCAGGTGTTAGAAAAAATGTAGCTTCAAGTGCCTCACTTCAGCTCCAGACCACTGCATTAAAGAATAAGTTCAGAAAGCATATTTCTGAGAAAGCAGCCTAAAAACATGTTTTCCTGACTAGGAAAGAGGGTCGGTGTTTTCTAAGTAATTTTTTTTTCAAATTGATTTTTGCTTAATATTATCTAATTTTATAGGACCCACAACTCAAAGCTGCTGCATGTTTCTAGTCATAATCTGGGTAACGGTAGAGATATCCCACTCTCTGACAAGCTTAGCTCAGCACTGACAATCCTCTGGTAAATCACCAGGGCTGCCTAAGCAACCCTTTCATAAAAAGACAGGTAAGGCAGGTGGGTCTGAGAACCAATACTGTCATAATAAAAAACCGCTTCCAAACTTAATATGATGACAGTGAAGCACCCAAGATTTTGCCCTCCACCCCCACACCCACCACCCAGAGCTGCAGATCACATTGAGCTCCAGGGCTTCTGAGAGCTGGAGTTACAAAAGCATTTTAACATCTGACATCTCAGTTCCAGTAACAGCCTAATCAGAGGCCATGGGGAGCTGACATATGATATAGCTGGGGAGGGGAGGGAGGGTCACGTGGGTCATGAAAGAGCAAGACGTTGTAGGTGGTGAGGCCCTCCAAAAGAAAAAACCATCGATGTCAGAAAAGATTATTTCCCATTATCTGACCTTATTCAATCTCTATTGGGTGGTGAGTAAACCAATGACATAAATTGCAGCCCCCTTCTCTCCACCCTCCCCTTATCCCAGCAACTCCTCGCATCTCTTTTCTGGTCTCAATAGAGAACCCTGGTTGCTGGGAACAGCTCAAGGGATCACAATGCTCTTCATAATTATGGCCCTTCTATGCTGTGGTGAGTACAAGGGGGTGTGGTAGGGGTATGCACAGAAGGCCTGGGTGAAGTCCCATAAGGGAGGGGCCAGAGATCTGGCAGCAATTTCTTTTGCAGGACCGTGCAATGGGATATTGACAGAAGAGACTGGTAAGTTTTTTCCTGCTCCAGACTGGGGCATTCCTCCCTGGAGATCTGAAATAACTATAGACTGTCAGTATCAGTGGCCAAGAAGAGACTAGTTGGGAGGGAAGGACAGCTAGGAATGAGCACTTTCTAAAGTTGCTGGCATAATTCAGCTTTCAAATCTGCTTTTCCACCTGCAAAAATTTCCCCAAACTTCTGCCCTTTTCTGAGGTTCAGCTGAGATATCAGCTTCCCTTTTCCCCAGCACCTGTGGAAGGAAGGAAAGAGTTTAAAAATGAGTTGAAAGGGGAAGTGGGCTGTGTGATCTAGGTAGGGGATTCAAAAGTAAGAAAAGGGGAGGAAGAGAGGGAGGGAAGATGGTTTCACTAACTCTTCTGTTTTAGAAATAATCATGCCAACCCCTAAGCCTGAGCTGTGGGCAGAGACCAACTTCCCTCTGGCCCCGTGGAAGAACTTAACTCTCTGGTGCAGAAGCCCTTCTGGCTCAACTAAGGAGTTTGTGTTGCTGAAGGATGGGACTGGGTGGATTGCAACTCGCCCGGCCTCAGAGCAGGTCCGAGCTGCCTTCCCCCTTGGCACTCTCACCCAGAGCCACACTGGGAGTTACCACTGCCATTCATGGGAAGAGATGGCTGTATCAGAGCCCAGCGAGACACTTGAGCTGGTGGGACAGGTAAGAAAAGGCAGAGTGTCATTCTGGAGTAAACCTCAGTGCCCCTGGAACACCAACACTGTTCTGGGGATAGGAGAATGTACAGAAACTAGGAGCCAATGGGCTTGTGCTGCGTGTAGGAGGAACACTGAAATGGGGGAGCGGGGATGGGTAAGAGAGTGAGAGGAGACAGGAGGAGCAAAAGGGTAATCCAGGATAGATTTTTTTTTTTCTGACAAAGGACTCCAAGTGTCCCATCTGGGCACCTCAAAACTTCAGACTCCTTTTCAACCCCATTTTTTCTAGATATCCTCCCCAAACCTGTCATTTCTGCCTTCCCCCCAATCCGAGGCCAGGAACTACAAATCCGGTGCAAAGGATGGCTGGCAGGCATGGGATTTGCCCTGTATAAGGAGGGACTGCAGGAACCTGTCCAGCAACTTGGTGCAATTGGGAGAGAAGCCTTCTTTACAATCCAAAGAATGGAAGATAAAGACGAAGGCAATTACAGCTGCCGCACTCACACTGAAAAACACCCCTTCAAGTGGTCTGAGCCAAGTGAGCCCCTGGAGGTTATCATAAAAGGTAGAGCTGAAAAGTGTGTGTGAGGAAGGAGGGGGGAAGCAAAACTCTGGGTCAGATACTCTCTTCACAGCAAACTTTGCTGCTGGTCCTAAGAGCCTGTGTCCAATCTTAGAGCCAGGCAGGCGTGGCCCTGGGAGTGCCAGGGCCTCTGGCTACACAATATTAATAGCTGAAATTGTTATTAATAGCTGGGGTTGGTGGAGGGTGATTTAATTTTTCTAATTATTTTGTATCAATTATTTTATTTAGCTATAGAGCAAATATTTAAGGGACATTTGGACAAGAAGAGGAAATGGTACCTGCTCCACAAGGTACCAATTCCCCTTCTTGACCAAATGAGCAAACTTAGATACAAATAACCAGCAGAGCTCCAATGGCAATCCACTGTTTTCACTAGCCTTCATTGTCTGCCCTGATAATAATGAGGATTCAGCTGTAGTTGAGGAGTGAGGGTGAGGGGGTCCCTGTGAAATGTCCATCTGCAGAGTAGATTAGCTCTTTTAATATATATATATATATTATTAGTTTCAAGTATACAGTACATTACTTGG
This sequence comes from Eonycteris spelaea, assembly GCA_003508835.1. Taxonomy (NCBI): domain Eukaryota; kingdom Metazoa; phylum Chordata; class Mammalia; order Chiroptera; family Pteropodidae; genus Eonycteris; species Eonycteris spelaea. The sequence continues at coordinate 32,415 of PUFA01000910.1, read as the reverse complement.
GCATTTATATAACTTATAAAACGATCTCCCCTAATTGTTCTTTCTCTCCTCTGGCTCTCCACATGCTCCTCATCCCACAACCATTTATCGACTACTAATTTGTACTTTAACCCTTCACCCATTCTCCCAGCCTCCCAACCCCCCCCCCCTTTTGGCCGTCACCAGATTGTCCTCTATATTTGTGAGTCTGGTTTTTTTTATTAGTTTGTTCTTTTTGTTCCTTAGAGTTCTCATATAAGTGAAACCAAATGGTATTTATCTTTCTTTTACCTTATTTTTTTAAATGCACCTACTTCTGAATAAAATATTATGTTTTTTAAGAAAAAGGAGTTCCCTGGAACCAATATTTGCTATTTTAGCTATCTTTATTTTCTTTTTTCTTTTTTTTTTTCCTTCTAGAAATGTACCCAAAGCCCCACTTCAAGATATGGACCAGCCCAATGGTCACTCCTGGTGCCCGAGTGACTTTCAACTGCTCCGCTTCCCACCAGCACATTAACTTTATTCTTTACAAAGATGGAAGTGAAATTGCATTCAGTGACATGTCTTGGGCAAGCCCAGGGACCAGTGCAGCTCACTTTCTGATCATTTCAGTAGGCTTTGGTGATGGAGGAAATTACAGCTGCCGCTATTATGACTTTGCTATCTGGTCTGAGCCCAGCGACTCTGTGGAGCTTGTGGTGACAGGTCAGGAGTGGGGAAATGCAAATGAATATAGTACTTACCCTGGACAATGGGCGGAAGGGCTATCAGCGGGAGAGGAAGAAGTGCTTCTTCTAAAAGTCACCAATAAAGTGTTTAGGACAGTGCCTACCACACAGTAAACAATCTATGTAAGGCAGCTGCTTATATTATTATCAATACAAGAATAAGAGACAAAAAGGAAGAGCCAAGTAATTCACTTCTGAGGAAAGAAGTGAGGCAGATAAGGGTATCTAATCCCTAGAGCCAAGCTCACATTGCCGTATTTCTGAAATTATTTTATTGCTTGGCCTTGAGCTTTAGGCTCAATGTCTACTTTTTCTTTAGTTGGACAGTCAGAGATTGGTGGGCTGGATGGCCCCCAGAGAAAGGGCAAAGACCTTGAAATGTCAGCTGCATAATGTGCGGCCATTACAAGCAATAGTTTTTAAAGGTTAATTAACATCATAGGGAAATTTTACAGTCAAAAGTTAAGTGAGAATATTAAACTATACAACCGTGCATACAGTAGGATCCCATTTATGCAAATAGTTACTGCTACAATGACATGGGCATATATAGAAAAAAAACAATGGAAAGGAAATATATAAAAATGTATAAAGAATGGTTATCTTTGAATGGTATTAATATATTTTATTAGATTTTCCTGTATTTTCTATTTTCTGCAATTAACATGTTTCTTATAAACAGTGAGAAAGCAACTTACAGAATGCGGGGGGCAGGCTTCTCTCATGTTGTGGTCTCTTTAATTTCAGAATTCTACCCCAAACCTACTCTCCTGGCACAGCCTGGTCCTGTGGTGCTTCCTGGGAAGAATGTAACCTGCAATGCCAAGGACTTTCTATGGAATGAGGTTTGCGCACTCTTGATGAGGGAACCCTGTTCCTTTACAGTTTCAGAGTGCCTCGGGAAACTCAGTTGACTTCCTCCTCCACATTGTTGGTGCAGAAGACTCTGGAAAACTACACTGTGTCTACTATGAAACAGCCAGTCAAATAGGGGATCACATTTCAGCAAGCCCATTATGATCTGGGTGACTGGTAAGGACAGGAAAAACACAGAACTCAAGCTATAACTGGAGTAAAAGTTAGGGAGGGAATTCTTCTTTAAAGTCTAGGCTAGGCCATAGAAGGGAACTATTTTTTTCCAGAAGGAGAAAGATAATGGGTTAATTCAGCAAGTGATAAGCTTCCAAACTCACCACTTTGCATATTTGGACTCTTTCTAGACACATTCCCCAAGCCTTTGTTGTTTGCTGAGCCCAGTTCGGTTTCCATGGGGCAGAATGTTTACCCTCTGGTGCCAAGGCCCAGTCCATGGAGTAGGATATATTCTGCAGAAAGAAAGAGAAGCCACTTCAATGCAGCTCTGGGGAGCCACCAGTAATGATGGGGCATTCCACATCACCAATATATCTGCTGCTAGCATAGGGGCGTTATTCCTGCTGCTACCACCCTGACTGGACCAGCCAATCAAGTTACAGCTTAGCAACACCCTGGAACTCATAGTCACAGGTAAGAGGAAAGATGCTGTTCTGAAGTGGGCAGGGGGATGTAGAAAGGAGGGAATAGGGTGGTAGATGATTCTGATGGTTTTAAAAGAGCACAAAGAAGCAAGTAATAGTTTTCCTCTTTATTGAACAGAGATTCCAAGGATGGTGCACTAAAAAGTACCATCATCTCTCTGACCAGGAGTTAATTTCTTCTAGGTTTGCTCCCCAAACCCAGCCTTTTAGCCCAGCCTGGTCCCATTGTGGCCCCTGGAGAGAAAACATGACTCTTCAATGTCAAGGGGAACTGCCAGACTCAACATTTGTCCTGTTGAAGGAGGTTCTCAAGAGCCCTTAGAGCAACAGAGGCCAAGTGGCTACAGGGCTGACTTTTGGATACCAGCAGTGAGAGGTGAAGATTCTGGATCTATAGCTGTATTTATTATTTGGACTCTGCTCCCTTTGCAGCTTCTAATCACAGTGATTCGCTGGAGATCTGGGTGACTGGTAAGGTCCTGGAGACTTCAGTAAGAGTCTAGATTTTTGGAGATTTTTTGTAGTTAGCCCTAAATGGGTAAAGGGCTGGTTCAGGGCCACTTATTCTAACTCTGTGTTCTGGTTGGTTGCAGTTAAGCCCCTAAGCCCTCCCTGTCAGCCTGGCCCAGCACTGTGTTCAAGCTAGGTAAGGACATCACCCTTCAGTGCCGAGGACCCCTGCCAAATGTTGAATTTGTCTTGGAACATGATAGAGAAGAAGCACCTCAGCAGTTCTCAGGGGATGAGACTTGTTATCAACAATGTAGAAGGAAAAGGTATTGAAACTATAGCTGCAGCTACCGCCTCCAGGCTTACCCTGATATCTGGTCAGAGTCTAGTGATCCTCTGGAGCTGGTGGGTGCAGCAGGTGAGTGGATAATCCCTCCACAGTCTTTCATAACACATCTGGTATCCTAGAGACAGTCTCTATGGAAACAGCACAAATATAGAGGGGGTAGGGTTTGGAGTCAGAGACCTCAAGTGTGGTTACCTTTCTCTTAGGAATGGTAAGGAAGTGAGACCTCAGATTCTAGTGAGCAGGATACTTTCTAGGCCTTTTCCACTTCCCCGCCCGGCCAAATGAGGGCTTATTCTGCTTCAGTGTAGCACTGCCTCTGATTACCCACTCTACAGTTTCAACACATGGCTCCCAATTAAAGCTTGGAGGAGCCAGATGAGGCCATGAGAGATCAAGCGAAACATGTATGTGCTAACCTCTACAGCCTTGGTTTCTGCTCTTGTATCATTACAGGGCCTGCTGCTCAAGAATGCACTATGGGAACATTGTCCAAAGTAGCCTGATTGTAGTGGTGGTTGTAACTTTGGGGGTGGTGTTAGCTATAGAGTGGAAGAAGTGGCCTCATCTCCAAACCAGGTAAATGTCTCATGTCAGCCTCCTTCTATAAAACCAGGGCTGCTGGAAAAACAATTGTCTGAATGTTCTTCTATCACCTGATCCCCACAATGTAACCTGTTTTCAGGTTGATAGTTCTAGATAATTTCTTAGTCATGTCTTCTTCTCTACACAGAGAATCAGAGACAGATGGAAGAGACCAGACCATAGCCCTTGAAGAGTGTAACCAAGAAAAAGAACCAGGCACCCATAGCAACTCCCTCATCAATTTCCCAGGTGACCTCAGTGGAACTGTCAGTCCCAGTATAATACTCTCCTTTACAAAAACTTTATTCTCCACTCTTTCATCCTCAGAGACCTGAAAATCCAACTTGACACCCTGGAATCAGGCCCATCAACTGTTCCTTAGCCATTGATCTCCTGAGCTGAGTCAAGGGGATTCTGGGAGTTGAAAGCTCTACTGTCAACTGTAGATGTAGGGTGCGATGTTTCCTGAAGAGAGATTCCCCACCCTTGTAACTCTTCAATGTACTGATTTATTCTATTAAAATGTATTATTCTGAATAAAGAATAGTATTCACTATTTAACTATAAAAAAAAACTATGGCAGTGGTTTTCCATTGGTCTGTTGTTCACTTACAAGTTAACAGACATAGTATATGAGAGCTAAACTCTAGGCAGAATAAGAGAGCATGGGGCTGCTAGAACAGAGAAAGAAACTCAAGTACTAGATAAGAGAGAAGGGAAGGTTCCAAAATAGTACTTACTAATTTGGTTTGAGACATGGTCACTGAACAAAATGTCCTATTGTTCTTCCATTTCAAAATTGAAAAAAAATGAATTGAGGAATGAATAAATGGCAAATGTTCTCTCCAAGTTGAGCCTGAAGAGAACACAGTGAAGTTAAATCTTTTTACCATATTACTTCTAGGTCCATTATACACTTGCTTTCAAACATCAGGATTAGTCCTCTGCAGAATTTTGAGATCGGCAGAGTGTGCTTGGTGACCCTTACCTCACAATCACAGCATGCACATTAATTAATCCTTAAATGTGAACGATTGATAAAAGCTGAATACTTGCCCCTCTCTAAAAAAAAGGCAAAAACCCCGTTTTCCCAAAGGAATGGGCCTCTGATGGTGTTAGTAAGTAAGCAGGTGAGGTGGTTGGTTTGGAGCAGGTGACCTACCAATGTCCCCTCACAGAACTCCAAATGGAGTCTGGCTTGCATTCTGAGCCCCTGGTCTCCCTTGTCACTCACTCCATGGGTGGGAATTAACATTAATGGTTGGATTGGGGCTTACCTAGTTCCTTGAATCTGTTCAAAACCTCAGAAGAATTAATCTATGGGTCCTAGAGGAGGTCATGACCTCTTCAACCCTAACCATAAGTTTCTTACCTCCCAACACTATCTAATTCTAAGCTAACACTATTCAGTAGAGTGATGTACAAGGGAAATACACACAGTAAACTACCATCCTTGGTTATAGTAAATTGTTAAAAGCTACTCTTGTATTTTACATTAGGAAGATTATTTACCAGCAACTTAATGGGAAAAAATGCATCCTATTTTCCTTAATCCTTACAAAATGAAAAGATTCTGAGTACTATAGATTAATATATGTTAAGGTCTTTGGAATGTAGAAGTACAAAGTCTCAGTCTGATTCCCATTTGGTGAGATTCTATAGTCATTTACACTAATTTCTTACAGTGTTTCTAAAAATTGCATTTCAGAAGTGCTTTTACATTTGAATTTAGCAAAACCTTCTTGTTGTTTTCTGTTGAACACCAACCACTCTCTGCCTTCAAATTTCTATTTTGAACACTGGAGGAAGCCCCATCCTTAGTTCTTGGCTTTAGGATAGAAGTCCTTTGATCAGGTCTGATTTTGTTTTCCAATCATTGAGCATTCCAAAGTGCATTGTTAAGGTTAGTGTTAGGCTGTGTAAGTTAGTTAGTGATCACTTGATTACTTTAGCTGTTCACCAGTAAAAAGAGAAATAGGAAGAAAAGAGCAGAGGGCCAAGAGCTGAAATTTAGTGAAGCCTCTGAGTTAGAAAAGCAGGACGAAGATGAAGCAAAAATGACAGAAAAAGACTGTTGTAAAATTCAGCCACTGAATCTGGGGTCTCCTTTGTCAAAAAGATTCAAACAGATTCTCATGCAACCAGAAAATTTTGATAAACATTTTAGTGGGAAACAAATAGTGAGAAATATTGTGACACTAGACTTTTAGTTGATTTTCTAAAAACACACATATACCATTCTCTCACTTAGAGAACCAAGGTCTACATGTTATAGAAGGGAAGAACTAGTTGTCAATTAACTGTGAAATACTTAAAGATAATGAGTAGCTCTGAGATTTACTTTTCTACTAGCTGACAGAAGTATCTCAGTGAATTAAATATCTATTTGTAATTCAAAAGTCATCATAAACTCTCAATGAATTAAATATATTTTTATAACACAAACTTAGCTTGTTGCAGACAATGCTCCACACGGTATTTTTTTTTTTTTCAACCTGGTTGTCATAGGAATCAGTCTCCTTACCCCTGGCTGGCCTCTAATCATCAGCCCAGGCTTAGGTAATTTCTGGGAAATGGAATCTTAGTTAGGGTGGAATGGACTTTTGAAAGGAGAATTTGTTTCTGGGACTCCAGGAACAAAGGCCAAAGACCCTCTTTCCAGTTCTAAAAAAACAAATATAAGTTACCCCTGGTTCTTAGGCTCATACAACTTTGGTCCCAGAAGCTCAGAGCTACAGATTGCCAAGACAATTGGTCCAATCCTTGCCTGGTACATAATCTCCTTTACAGCATGCTGAACAGGAATTCAGATACCCTCTTTCTGTATACCTCCAGGGATGGGGAGCTCACCACTTCATGAGACAATTTGAGAACTTCAAACTGTTTGATCATTCTCTAGTTCTGACTCAAGTTTCCACCCAGATGAAACCTACTTCTTACAAAGAATAGTCTTACAGAGTTCAGAAGATGTGAGTGGTCCTCTCTAAGTCCAGAATATCTCACTCAATGGTGCTTCCATACTTTTGCCAACATTCTCTTGCGAATGTATCTTTGTCTAGTTCACTCTCAATTATCAAAGCTTCAGAGAGGAAGAGTTTCATTCCTACCCATCTCCTGCCAGATTCAACCAGTATAGGTCTTTCATGTATTTTATATATTTGTTATTATATAGAATAATGTTATATAATAATAATAACATAGAATATTACACAAGGATAAATGATTCAATGAAAATAAAGCAGAAAAAGGAGATACGGAGTGTGTGTTTTGTGAGGAAATGTTGTAATTTAAAAAGGGTGGTTGAAAATACCTTGGGACCCTCTGATCTAGATGGCTGAGTAGATAAACACTGTGCTTGCCTCTTCTCACAACCATATCAAAATTACAACTAAATTACAGAATAGCTATCATTGGTCTATAGATCAATAGGCATCACCTGAAGTCTAGCTGAACAGAAGTCCTACAGCTGGATACACACAGAAGGGCCCACATTAAGACAGGTAGGTGAGGCAGAGACATAAAATGGACTGGTGTCACACCCACATGTGGCAATTGGAGAAGGGAAGAGTCTCAACCTCACACTAAACTCCCCAGCCAAGGGTTCCAGTGTCAGGAAGAGAAGTGCCTACAACTTCTGGCTGTGAAAAACAGTGAAGATTGTGCAGAGTGAGATGGAAGCCTGAGGAAGATGCAGACTTTCCTCTTAAGGAACCCACATGATACTTATTCGCTGATGGACTCACTCTCTCAGAGCTCTGGCTCTTGGGCAGCAGCTCGAAATGTGCCAGGGACATATGGGAGAAAATGAGTTGTCTGGCTTCAGAGTGAGAGCTGGAAGGGCAGCTTTCTCACAGAGAGAAGTGCTGGCAGGGTATTGTTCTCTTGTTGAGCCCTCCCCAAGCCAGCTTGAAGACCCAGGCTAGTGCCATATATGAGTCTCCATCAAGTAGCTAACACTGGTCTCCTCACCCTGGTGATTCCTGAAACTGAACCCCTAACATGGGAGACCATCCAAGCAGCTTCCAGTGGATTTCCATACAAACAACCTATCTGGCTCTTGCTGCAGACTTCCTAAAATCTCTCACAGGTTCATCAAACCTAAACAAGCAGCATCCAGCCTCAGAGTACCCTATACCTCTAGCTGAGCAACCCCAAGCCCAGCGCTAGTGGCTGGACTCAGTTTGCAGCTTGGCATCTTGAGGCACTTCAAAACCAGCATGGATTACAGCCATCTGCAAATTTCTCGGTGGGTCATGCCAGGTGGTCCCAGGCAAGGCACAGCTTGCAGTGGAACTTGACCTGCAGCACGTTCTTCCAAGGAGACCCCAGCCTTTATGCCCAGTGGCTGACTCTAGTTTAAGCCAAGTACCATCGGGTGACATATGTCAGATAACACACTTGCAGTGCAGACAGGCAGGTACCACAGCCCTGCTAAAGCAAATTCTGCTCTATAGGTCAGCCCCTGTACAACATAACCTCCACTGCTCATGGCCAGTCATCACACCAATTTAGCCTAGGAGTCAATTCTCCCATTGATGAAAAAATGGGAACCAAGCTCAACTACAGCAGGAGAGCACACACAACCCATACAAGGTATTATGCTTGGAGAATCCAGCTCAGGTGACCAAGAAAGACTGTGCCATGGATTCACAGCATCCTACTACAAAGTCCACTCTACTAAGACTGGAAGACATAGAAGACTTACCTAACACATAAAAACAAACACAAGTAGGTAGCCAAAATTGGAAGACAAAGAAATATGTCTCAAATGAAAGAACAGAAAAATCCCCAGTAAAATAACTAAACAAAATCATGACAAGCAATCTATCCAGATGCAGAGTTCTAAACATTTGCTCAATACAATGGAATATTACTCAGTCACAAGAAGAGATGAAATATTGCCATTTGCAACAACATGGATGGTCCTCAAAATAATCATGCTAAGTGAAATAAGCCAGACAAACAGTTGAAAATCCCATGATATCACTTATATGTGGGTATAAACCTAAAAGCAACAAATGCATAGGACAAACAAACAGAGACTCATGGGCATGGACTATAGACTAGTGTTACCAGAGGGTAGGAGGGGAAGGGAGAGGTAGACGGGTGTCAAATATAGGAGAGTAGGGGGAGTAAAGTGGGTAAATGGGATCAAATATATGGTAGCTGAAGAAACTACAGATGTCAAATTACAATGTACACCTGAAAATTATATAATTGTATTAACCAATGTTACCCCAATATGAAGAATAGATGAACTCAGTGAGAACTTTAACAAAGAGAAGAAGACATAAAAGAGGAAATAGAAAACAAAAAAGAACCAGTCAGAGATGAATAAACAGTAAGTGAAATCATGAAATATTAGAATGAATCAACAGGAGATTAGATAAAGCAGAGGAGCAAATCTGCAACTGAGGAGATAGGGTAGCAGAAAACACCCATTCAGAACAGCAACAAGAAAAAAGAATCCAAAAAATAAAAAAAGGAGGATAGTTTAAGGGGCCTCTGGGACAACTTCAAATGTGCCAACATCTGCATCATAGGCATACCAGAAGGAGAAGAGAGAGAGCAAGGAATGAAAATCTATTTGAAAAAATAATGACTGAAATCTTCCCTACCTAGTGAAGGAAATAGACATACAAATCCTGGAAGCACATAGAATCTCCAAAAAGGCCCAAAAGAAGCCCACCCTAAGAGATCTCATAATTAAAATACCAAAGGTTAAAGCAGTTCATTATCTACAAGGGAGCTCCCATAATACTGTCAGCTGATTTCTCAACAGAAATGTGTGAGCAAAAGGGAAAATTCAAAGTGATGAAAATCAAGGACCTACAACCAAGATTAACCTACCCAGCAAATCTGTCATTTAGAATAGAAAGACAGATAAACAGCTTTCCAGACAAGAAAAAGCTTAAAGCATTCATCATCACCAAGTCAGTATTATCTGAAATGTTACAAGACTTCTTAAGAAGAAGAAAAAAATGATAAAAATATAAATAAATGGCAATAACTACATACTTAACAACAATTATTTTAAATGTAAATGGATTAAATACTCCAATCAAAACATAGGTCTGAATGATAAGAAAACAAGACCCTTACATATTTTGCCCAAAGAGACTCATTTGAGAATGAATGACACACAAACACTGAAAATAAAGAGATGAAAAAAAGATGTTTTATGAAAATGGAAACATACAAACAAAAATCTAAGGTAGCAATATTTATACCAGACAAAATAGACTTTAAAACAAAGGCTATAGCAAGACCAAAAAAACACATAAACCAAAAAACAAAACAAACAAACAAAAAACCCAGTTATCCCAGTTCTGGGTATTCATCTGAGAAACCAAAAATACTACTTTAAAGTGACATGTACATCCATATGTTCACTGCAGCATTATTTACAGTAGTCAAGATATGAAGTCATCCTGGGTGGCCATCAATGGAAGAATGGTTAAAGAAGCGGTGGTATGTATGTATATATACATACACACACATACCATGAAATATTACTCAGCCTTAAAAAGGAATGGAATATTGCCATCTGCAACAACATAGATGGACCTAGAAGGATATTGTGCATACTATAGTTAGTCAGACAGAAAAAGACAAGGGTCACATGTGGAATTTTGAGAACAGGATAAACAAATGAAACAATAGAACAAGCTCATAGATACAGAGAGCATATTGATTGTTGTCAGATTGGGGGATGGAAGGATGGGTGAAGGGGGAGGAAATTAAGAGGTACAAGTTGGTAGTTACAAAATAGTTGTGGCAATGTAAAGTTATAGCATGGGGAATATAGTCAGTAGTCTTGTAATAACTATGTATGGCGTCAGGTGGGTATTAGATTTATTGAGGTGATCACTTCATCAGTTATATAAATGTGTAATCACTGTCATACACCTAAAACTGATATAATATTATTTGTCAACTAAAATTGAAAAATATTAATATATGAAAATTTAATAAAAAGAGAATACATTCCTGAGAAGTTAACATTTGACTTAAGATTTGAAGGATGAGAAGGGGCAAACCATGCATATATCTATCTAGGTTAAGTGGGGTCTGATAAGAGAGAAAAGCAAGTACAATAGCCCTGAGACAGGAGAATGCCTTGCTGCTGAAGAATTGTGACTAGACTGCAGTGGCTGGATCAGAGTTAGCAAAGGGGAGAGTAAAAAGACATATGATCAGAGAGGTAACCTTTGTCATTGTAAGGGCTTTGACTTATACTCTGAATGAATATAAGAAGCCACTGGAGTGACAAAATGAGACTTACATTTAAACAGTGTCATAAAGTCTTCTGTGTGGAAACTAGACTAAGGAGCAAGGATGAAAGCAGAGAGATCTGTTAGGACGTTATTGCAATAATCAGGCAAAAGAGAATCGGTTAGGTTAGCAGAGAGGTGACTGAGGAATGCTTAGATTATTGCCATAGCCAACGGTATATGCTAACAGATTGGATGTGGGGTGTGTTCTGTAAACATTTTAATTGGAAGAAAGAACTGTTTCAAATATTGCCTTAATGGTTCCTTCCCGGGGTTATTTTAATTTCATCCTCAAGAAAGGGTTTTCTAATGCTTCTCAACCCAGGTCACCACTTCTGGACAGTTTGTCAATGAATTTGGGCAATGGCTCATCCAGAAATATGTAAACTAAATGCAATCCTATACTCTGAAGTGATCCCACCAGCACAGACTACAGTGAAATGATGATTTCTGGGTCTCAACTCATCATTTCTAATTAATTCCATCTAGAATTACATTCATCCTTAGGCAGCACAGATCACACTGTTTGGCTCTTAAGAAACTTGTGATCAACCAAAACCCACAGCTCTTTTTTCACCCAAGTTTCTTGCCAATTCAATTCTCTCTTATCTTTCACTTGAAGTTTTTTCCCCAAAATTGGCTTAATGCAATTTTACTGAGAACAATAAAATACATAAACCAACAAGATTGTCATTTTAAAAGTAAACTCGACACATTTCGCCAATAACTTTCCTAGTACTGTACTATTCTTATTACTATACTTAATTTTTTTTCCACGAGATACCACGACTTACATGATTTGACAGTGATTACTACTAGGTTTTATCATACAGAGCAAGCCTCAGCTTACAGAAAAAATATATTACCACTTAGTGAGTCCCCTTCTATATTCCACACATATAGACACTACCTCATTTTCTCCTAACAACAATCCTGTCTGGCCCTGTGTTAACTCAGTTTTACAGATGAGCAAACAGAGGCTCAGAGAGGTTAGGCAGCATGCTCAAGGTCACCCAACTCATAGCCAAGGGCAGAGCTGAAATTAGAATCCAATTTTGCCAGATTCTAAAGCCAAATGCTCCTACATTGAAACCTTGGATAGCACAGTATCTGGAACATAGTAGGTGTACAATAAATATTTACTAAGTTGACAACCTTAAGAACCCTTCTTTTTAATTTATTTTATGGAACTGATACTCGTATTCACTTAGTATTTGTTAAGCTCTGTTCTAGAGCTTTTATATTTATAAATATCTTAAGCCTTACAATAATTCTATGAGGTAGGTACCATCATTATTCACATTTCTTAGAAAGAAGGAAACAGAGCCACATTGAGATTAAGCAACCTGCCTAAGTGACATAGCCAGAAAACATTAGAGATAGAAATTTGGATCCAGGCAGTCTGGCTCCAGAGTTTGTGTTTTATAACAACTAAGCTATGTTGTTTCAGGTTATTCTGATATCCTTCTCTTTCAGTCTTCAGGGAAGGTGGTACCTCAGAGGTCTAACTCTCTGCCCACTGCCTAATTATAAAACACATGGCCTTCCTGTTGAAATCAAATTCAGCCTTGCCTTTTCTCTCCATTCCCTTTCTTATCAATGAAAGCTGGTCTCTAAGCTTATTAAAAAGGAAGACTTATTTAGTAACCAAACTTAATCTTGATCTCTTCCCTTCCCTCCCAAAATGCCATGCTACTCTGCTCTGCTGTAGACCAAATCTTTCAACTTCCCCTCCCTAAAAAAGGAGCCAATATGATGAATTGGTCTCTATTCAAGAGAAATCCCTGAAAGAAAACACATGGCTGTTGATGACAGAGCAGTAGAGACCTGGAGAAAAAGATGTTCCTCAACCCTCTTCCACCCCCAACACTGGCCCTAATATTACTATATCAGACTGGGAAATTAACTCTATAGGAGACCTGACTAGAGTCATGTTTTAAACTAAGCATCATAAGGGTACGTGGAGAAATTCAAGCCATTCACATGAGTTATTGGGCTATTAATAATGACTTTTGTGAGGAAAGTCCTTGTTATTTCAGAAGGCCATCTTCAGCAATATAGGCTAGCAGAATGTACATCAGGGGCTAGAATTAATTTTAAGCTAGAGACAAATCCTGTAAAAAGTGGAATGTCATAACAAACTTTCCAAAAACTAGCCAAGGTTTCCTTATTTTGCAGGATCATTACTCAAGCAATTGTTTCATTTTTAACTCCAGGGGTCAATCCTGAGGAATTAAGCAACTGATGTCCCAAAGTTGAACTTGATCATATACATCTGAACACGGTGAAGGAATCCTAGACTTGCAAAATTTTAAAATTGGAAGGGCCATCAAAGATGAAACAATACACAAATTTTCTACAACATACAAAACAAGTGGCTGACCAACCTCTGCTTAAACATTTCTAGAGGATGGGTGTAGGGGATGTGAGGTAGATAGGGGAGATTTACTACCTATAAGGAGTGGTTGTCCCTTCAATTATCAGGTAGCTATAATGGTGAGGAAATTATTTTATGTTTCTAAGAGTTGCCTTTTTCCAGCTTTCATACCCACTGGCTCACAGAAAATGTGTAACACAGAATCCTTTTTTAAGTCTGCTTTTTAAAAATAACACATCCCCATTTTCTTCAAATGCAGCAACCAATGTAAAACAAAACCTTGGAGATGCTCTGAATAACTTTAGATACAAAGAAACTATCACCTTCAATTTTATGGACACTATAATTCCATTAATATATCCTTGAGATCTCAATAGCATATTTAGCAACCACATACCACTATGTGTTCATACTAAATTTGAAGCTAACTGGAACCCCCATGCTTTTTATAGAAGTACTTCTAAGGCTTGCCTTCACTTTGAGCTTATGCAGTTAATTTTAGAGCTGAAATACACAATTTTTTATTTGTCCCAACTACGTTTAGTGTAGGAGATTTTGTTTATTTATTTGTTTAAAGATGTTCAGCTGCACAACTATTTGTCCCCTTGGCAAACTACTGAATCTTTCAATTTCATTTTTCTGATGAGGATCAAATGAAACAATATATGTGAAAGTTTTCTATAATTAGATGAGTTTTCATCCCAATATAAGGCCAGATGATGACAACGAAAAGTATTCTTATTTTCTGTTGTACAATGTACATTGATATCTCTTCAAGTCTGGTCTTAACCCAAAATTTGGTCAATGTCCCATCTTTATCCTTCTCAAATTGTTGGAAAGCACATGTCTTCCTGGGGTTACAATAATTAAATAAGTACCTACATTTCATATACGATCATTTAACAAGTTAGATATTCAACTATCTGTAATATTAGCCGATCTTGTTTCTCTGCCCTGTCTGAAAACACATACATCATAGAATTGTTTTTCAAGATCCTTGCTGAATTTATTATTTATCTATCCATCTATCTATCTATCTATCTATCTATCTATTTCCTTTGGCAAAACCTTTTTCTTTTTTTTTTCTCTTTTCCCCATGTTTATTGAAATAGACATTGGTCCCTTGTATTTACATTGTACAGTTCAATGAGTTTTTTTCAATTATAGCTGGCATACAATAATATACCAGTTTTGGTTGTATAGCACAGTGATCAGAGATCCACATGACTTGCAAAGTGATCACCCCACTAAATCTTGTACCTTTCTTCTCCCTTACATATTTATGACATTATTAACCATCTTCTCCATGCTACATTCTACATCTCCATGTCTATTCTGCAACTATCTTTTTGTACTCTTACTTCCTTTGCATTTTTTTGTCCCCCCAGTCCCTTTCCTGTTTAGTATCTCTCAGAATATCCTCTGTATCTATGAGTTTTTTCCTTTTCTGTTGCTGTTGCTGTTGATTTTATTCTTTGATACAACATGTAGGTGAAATCATGTGATATTCCTCTATCTCTATCCAACATATTTCATTCAGCACAATACACTCTAGGTCCATCAAGGCAATATCTTTTACCATCCCCTTCCTTTTATTCCGTGTGTATCTTTTAAATTGAAATGAGTCTCTTGTAGGCAGCATATGTAAGGATCTTGTTTTCTTATCCATTCGGCCACTCTATCTTTTGGTTGGAGCACTTAATTCTTTTCCATTTGAGGTACCTGTTGATAAAAACGTAGTTATTACCATTCTTTATTCATGTTTTTGATACATGCTTTTTCTTCTTAAAGGTCTCTCCAACATTTCCTGTAATACTGGCTTGGTGTTGATGAATTACTTTAGCTTATTTACTTATTTATTTATTTGGTCTGAGAAGCTCTTTACCTATCTTTTGACTCTAAATGATAGCTTTGCTGAAGAGTATTGTTGGTTGTAAATCCTGAGGTTTCATCACATTTAAGATTTTGTGCCAAACTCTTCAGTCCTGCATAGCTTCTTTTCAGAAATCAGCTGCCAGTCTTCTGGATGCTCCTTTGTAGGTAACTAATCGCTTTTCTTTGGCATTTTAATTATAATGTGTCTTGGTGTGGGCCTTTTTGGGTCCTGGTTTTTGGGACTCTCTGAGCTTCCTGGGGTTTTATGTCTATTTCTTTCACCAGATTAGGGAAGTTTTCCATCATTATTTCTTCAAATAGCTCTTCAATATTTTGTTTTCCTTCAGGTACCCTTATGACATGAAAATTTTTACCTTTACTATGTCCCATAGGTCCCTTAAATTATTATTATTATCTTGGTTTTTTTTCTTGCCATTCTAATTGAGTGTCCTTGGCTTTCTCATCCTCTATATAGGTCGTTTGATCCTCTTTTTATTCACTTTGTTTTATTCCATTTAATATACTTCTCATCTCAGATAATGTGTTCTTCATTTCTGACTAGTTCCCTTTTATAATTTCCATTTTCATCTTTATGTTTTTTTCTCTTTTTGTTGAGGTTCTCACTGAATTCATCTACATGTCCCATAAGTTCATTGAGTATCATTATGATCAGTGTTTTAAACTCTGCATCTGTTAGATTGCTTGCTCCATTATTTCTAGATCTTTGTTCGGTTCTCTCATATGGTTTTTGCCTCTTTATCTTCTCATTTTGGCTGCCTGTCTGCATCTGTTTCTATGTGCTAAGGAAAGCTGTTAAGTCTCCCGGTCTTATTAGTGCGGCTTTATGTGGTAGGTGTCCAGTGGCACAGGCCTGAGAGGGTTTTAGCTGCAGGCCAAATTTAGCCTCAGCCTGTGCCCCTCTTGTGTCACCTGTTAAGATTCAGCAAGCAATCCACAGATGCTGTGCTTAAAATTGCCTCAAAAGGCCATGCCAGAAACCAAGGCCAGCTGCCACCTATGTGAGTCTTGGCACTGCTCAGCGAGGGGCACCTGACTAAGAGAGGACACACTTGGATGTGGCTTGGTTGAGGCCACAAGTTGGAGGAGGTGGAGTTTCAGGAAATCCTCTGGGCAGAGCGACCTCTGTTATCTAGTTTGATGATGTCTCTGCTAAGGCAGCAATGTGTCTGCCCACCGGAAGGTGGGAGGGCTCAACAGAGGAACAATGGGTACTGCTGGCACTTCTGTCCCATAGAGATCTTTGACTTTGGCCCTCATCTGACATCTCAGTGTCTTCCTGTAAGTCCCTGGTGTCCCCTGCACAGCCAAACCGGTGCTGGTGCTCAGAGTGAGCAGGTCTGTCACTGGGAAGGTCCTCTCGGGGACATGGTCCCTTTAAGAGGAGTCAGCAGTGCTGGCTGCCACTGCCACTGCCATAGCCTCCGTCCCACTTAGTTGCTTGGTACAGGGCAGCCTTGTGTTTTTGCCTCATCCTACCTAATGCCATTTCAGGGTGATTTCTTAGATTTCTTCCTTGTTGTATGGCTTGTTCATCTAGATTCCAGGTGATTTTCCTTGCTGCTTACTCCTTGTTTCTATCACCACTTTTGATATGGTCACTAGAGGGATGAACAGAGCTTCTATCATCTATTCTATTTTTTTCTTCTGACTCTGAATTTACTCATTCACCTACTGAAGTATATCTTGGTCACTTCCAAATTTAGGTGATTATGAATAAAGCTACTTTAAACATGAATAAAAAAAGATCCTTGCTGAAGTCCAGGTAAATGATTTTTCAGCTTTCTTTTGTGATCTCATCCAAAAGAAAATGTGTTTAGTCTAACATGACTTGCTGTTAATGAACCCAGCCTTGTTCCTAGTGATTATTAATATTCTTTCCAAGGTCTCAGAAATCATCTTAATAATCCATTCTAGAAGTTTGCTAGGGATCAACATCAACCTCAACAGGCTAACATTTGTGGATTCTCTTTGCTTTCTTGGGGAAAATCATTGTTTTATTTGGTCTTTTGGCACCTCTCTGCTTATCCACAAGTCTTTAAAGACTACCAATAGAAGTATCCAAGCTAATAAGACAGACCAAAAAGAAACAGTGCTAAAAAAAAAAAAAACAAAGGAAAGGAAAGGAAAGGAAAGGAAAGAAATAATGCTAAATCCTAACATTTTCCTTATTTTTCTGAAGTGAGAAATTTATTTTTGTTAAACTAATGTAAACACACTTTCTGCAATCGAGATTATAGTGTTTATGTGCCATATTTTAGAAAACCCAGAATGTCAACACAGAGATTGTTTGATAATGCGAAAGTGTTCTTTCTAGGTGATGGTTTATAAGAGCTCACACTTCTAGAGCAGTGCTTTTTCAAACTTCAATGTGCACATCAATTACCAGCAGATCCTGTTAAAATGCAGATTCCAATTCAGTAGATCCAGGACAGGGCTTTGAGTTTAGGCATTTCTCACAAACTCTCAGATGATGTCCATGCTGTGGGTACACAGACTATGTTTTGTATAGCAAGGCTCTAAATTAATTGGTCTAGATGTTGTCTACACGCTAAAATCACCTGAAGAGCTTTTCACATTTCAATGATTGCCACAGGTTGTGATTTTTATAATTTTCTCTAGTATTTTCCTTTTAAATTGTTGTGAATTTGTAGCATTCAACTTTTGTTTGCAATTCATATCTTTCAAACCTTACTAGTTGTTTTCTCTATAGTTTCCAAGAGAAAAGTCTCTAAGAAAATAATACTTAAAGCTATTATTTGTTGACCATTTACATACTGTATACTAGACACTTGCCATACATCATAGCTAATCCTTGTAACAACCTTTAGAATTGAGCGATATTATTATTCACTTCTATTTAACATAAAGAGAGTTTTTAATGGCAAACAAAAGAATGTAGCTGGTAATGGCAAAATGGGGGATTCAAATCCTGGGCTCGCTCATTCCAAAGCTCATGTTTTTCACCACATCATAAAATAAACTGTTTGTGTATTGTGCTACCTCAGAAGAGTAACTTGCTTTTGGCCAAACAAGGAGAAGTAAAAGTATTATTGTGCATTATCCTTGGGAGTACAAGTAGGGGCAGTCTAATAGAGAGCACAGAACAATGCGGAGAACCCATGGAAGAAAGAAAGTGAGTGATGAGCTCTTGGTAGACTAATAAGTCTCCCCAGGAGTTTGTATTAACAAATCTTTAAGTCTAGATGTGTCTCCTTCAGAAGGGTGACTCCAGAGGAACACAGTGGCATCTGGAATTAAGATGTGCTACAAGAAGTGATTTCCCCCTTCTCTACAGAAGGTTTAAAATGAAATGTTAGAAGAAATGTATGAGGTTTGCAGGAGTAAAGAAGTGGGGATAAGTTCAATTTTGAAGGAGAGGAAGGTAAATGAGTCTCATCTCTTATTTGTCTTTAGGCAGTTCTCCAGGAGGAGATGAGTCACTAAAAAGTCTTCTGACAGGGTCCTTGCTGAAAAGCATTCAGTTATCACAGATTCTCTCTAACAGGTCTTCTCTTTTTAGATTCTCTAATGTATGCCCAGGGCATAAAGTGAAGGAATTGCTTAAAGTTGATTCCTTTAATGTTGCAAAAACATCTGTGGTATAATAATGGTAAACTATTAGATAGCCTCAAAGTGGCTCTTTTTCATGTTGTCCCAAGAACTGTCAGGTCTGGCACAAGCAATAATTGCTGCTGAGGGAAGATTCTTACCTAAAACCTTTTTGAGACATGCCACCATCCAGTCTGCTCTTTGTTCCTCTTTGAGCCTGGCCTCATTTTGCTGTTTAATATTCTGTGTCTCAAATTCTTTTAGTTTCTTGGACTAGCTAGCCTCTGCTGTCATTGACCCACTTTCATGAAAGACAGGATTTGCTTAATAATAAAGCATATTCTTTTCTTATGTGTGTACTCCAATCAAAAGAGAGATTATTATAAGAGGAGTTCTCTATGGAGGGCCAAACCAACCATAACCTGGCCATTTCTACAGTACTTTCTAAATTATTGTACAAGTGGTAGTGTTATCTACAATAACTCACTAAGGAAAAGTGAGTTTTTATTTGCTACAGGACTATTTCTAACCCAATCTTCTTCCCATCACACCAACTTTCTAGTCTCTCAAATAGTGGTAAGCAGAAGTAAGAAAACAAAAGTAACCCTAAATCACCAACATTGAAATATAGTCCCTTAAGGCTTACAACATTTCTAACACTGTTAGTTAACATTTTACAAAAAAGGAGTGTTTTTATCCATGGGCCTATAATAGGCAGATAAAAACCTGCATTTTAGCAGTTACTTGAGTCTGGGGATAAATTTTGAGTCTTTCTGAATACTATTAGCCAAGTGATTAAAAACAATTAGTCCTAGATAAGTGTTCTCAACCTTGGCTATACACTGGAATAACACGAGGAGTTTTAGAAATACCCATTCCTAGGTCTCAACCCCAGAGATTCTGATTTATTCAATGTGGGGAACAGTCTGATCATGGGGATTTTGAAAAGCTCTTCAGGTGATTTTAGTGTGTAGACAACATCTAGACCAATTAATTTAGAGCCTTGCTATACAAAACATAGTCTGTGTACCCACGGCATGGACATCATCTGAGAGTTTGTGAGAAATGCCTAAACTCAAGCCCTGCCCTGGATCTACTGAATTGGAATCTGCATTTTAATAGGATCTGCTGGTAATTGATGTGCACATCCTGCAAAATGTGTTAAGTTCAGGAGACATTTTTTGGTTAACCAGCATTTCTCTATGGATGACACAGTGAATAGACCCACATTCATAAGCAAACTCTTTGGCCTGAGTCGTGAAACCTGAAAGCCGTCCAGTCATGGCAGCCCTACTGTCTATGCATATACTAACACAAAATGACCAATTCAGTTTTTCTGATATGTAATAATTCAAAGACTGGAATAGTTCTGCAGCTATGGTATTAGTTGGCAACAAAAGTGCATATAAAATACCCTCGTGCACATTCTCCTGAAAAATATATCACACGGAAACAAGCACTGTTCCCTTATTGTCAACATCAGTAGACTCATCAACCTGGATTGCGTACCACAGTGATTTATTAATCCTCTCTAACAATTTTGCTTCAGTATCCTCTACTTGTTCATCAGTTCCTCTAGTTTGGATAATGGCCAAAAGAGAAACACGTGCCACCTTTGAACTGCAGCCTCTCCTAAAAGTTTACAAGTGTCCTTAGCAGCAGGCAGGATCAACTCTTCACAAATAGTAAAGGGCTTACCTTTAGCAATGCAGTTAGCCGTGAAGAGTGATGCTCTCAGTGCAGACACATTTGATGAAGTGGTGGCTTTTAATAATTGATTCTGTTCTTTATGTTCACATTTTTTTTCTTTTGAAAAAAAAACTTTTAATGCAGAGCTTTTAGTCTCCATATGGTGAAGCAGTTTTGAAGGTTTCACAGCTTCATTGGATAGCTGGTCACCATATGTAAAGCGGGTTTGGAGAATGTGAATCACCTGTTGCAATGAACCCTAAATTTAAATAGGACTCTTGATAAATTTTCTTTTAAATGCAGCTTTCTTTTTGTTGGAAGTCTTAGAGTCTTCTGCTCTCTCATCATTGGATCTTTCTCCCTTTTTAAAGAAGCTCCCACTGACATTAGTTTTTAATTCATTTTTACTATGGTAAACTTGTGGGCTTACCAAAATTGTGACTGAGACAAGTGTGTAGTGTGGGAAAGAGGCATGGATGGAAGTGGTAAATAAAATAATGGGTGGGCTGCACGTGCACTAAAATAAGTGTTGGATTCTTAAAGTCTACCACCAGATGCAGCTTAATTGTCACTTGCCACTCACTGATAGAGTTTTGATATGAGTCTGCCAGCAATTGATTTATTATAGTCTCTGTGCAGTCAAATCTCTCTGCTAATGTTAATCTGTATTTGCAGCCGCTCCCCAGCACTAGCATCACCACCTTAGCTCCACCGCAGATCAGTCATTATAGTCTCATAAGGAACACACAACCTGGATCCCTTGCATGTGCAGTTCACAGTAGGGTTCACACTTCTGTGAGAATCTAATGCCTGATGATCTGAGGCGGAGTTGAGGCGGGATGCTAGCGCATGGAAGCAGCTGCAAATAGAGATGAATTTTTTTTTTTTTTTTTTTTTTTTTTTTTGCTAACTTGCTTCTCTCCTCCTGCTGGGAGACCTGGTTCTTAACAGGCCATGGATCAATACCAGAGTTGGGGACAAGTGATGTAATCTACTGTTGATTCCCCCTAAGGTATTCTTCATTTCAGTTATTGTATTCTTTATTTCTATTTCCATTTGGTGTTTTCTATCTCTCTGTTAAAGCTTTCATTGCATTTCTCTTCTCTCTCCTAAGTTCATTGAGCATCCTTATCACCACCAGTGTTTTGAACTCTGCATCAGGTAGATTGCTTGACTCCATTTTGTTAAGTTATTTTTCTGGAGCTTTGTTCTGTTCTTTCATCTGAGACATATTTCTTCATCTGTCCATTTTGGCTGCCTCCTTGTTTTTGTTTCTATGTATTAGGTAAGGCTATTATGTGTCCAGGTCTTATAAGAGTGGCCTTCTGTAGTAGGTATGCTGTGGGTCTCAGTGGCACAGTCTTCCCTGATCACCTGAGCCAGGTGCTTCAGGTGTGCCCCTTGCATGGGTTGTGTGTGCCCTGCTGTTATAGTTGAGACTTCGTTGCTGTTTGCACATTAATGGGAGGAATTTACTTGCAGGCTGATTGATTGTAAAGACTGGAAGGTGACTGTAGTGGAGGAGCTGTTGTTCAGGGGCTGACCCTAAGGGGCAGGACTCACTTTTGCAGAGACCCAGTGTCTACCTAGTCTGCCTTTAAGTGTGCCATCCTCAGATGTGGCCCCAGGTAGTACTCCAGCTCATACTGAAGCTGACCACGGTGCATGCAGTCCAGGGCCTCCTCAGAGGGTCACCTCCACAGTTCAAATTCAGCCACAGACTGTGCCTTGCCTAGGGCTCCTTGGCATAAGCCACCAATCAATCCACAGATGGCCACCAACAATGCTGGGCTTATATGTGCTTCGAAAAGCCAAACCATGAACCAAGGGCCAGCTGCTGCTAGTGTTGGGCTTGAGGTTGCTCAGCAAGAAGTATGGGATACACGAAGGCCAGATGCAGCTGGTTTATGTTTTGTGAACCTTTGAGAAATTTTAAGAAAGTCCGTAGCATGAACCAAGGCAGGCCGTTTGCATGGAAAATCCACTGGAAACTGCTTGGGTGGGCCTAAATGTTGGGTGGAGTGGGGTCTCAGGGAATCACCAGGGTAGATGACCAGTGCTAGCCAGGTTGATGGAGACTCAGATATGATGGATGCCTGAGTCCACATGCCTGGAGCAAGGAGAGATTAACAAAAGAACAATGCTTTCTAATCACACTTCTGTCTGTGAGAAAGCTGCCCCTCCAGACCTTGCCCTGAAACCAGACAATTCAGTCCCTCCTTGTATGTTCTTGGTGCCTTTGAGCCACAGTGCTGGATCTCAGAGCCTTGAGTTTGTGTGCAAGTAAGTTTGAGCATGTGATTCTTCAGAGGAAAATTTGCAACTCCCTCAGCCTTCAGTCTCACTCAGCTACAATCTATGCTGGGTTTCACAGCCAGTAGTTGTTGGTATTTTTCTTTCCAGCTCTTGAACCCTGTTCTGGGGATCCCTCTGTGAGGCCAGAACCACTCACTCCTCCAAGGGGATCTCCACAGCTGAGATATCCCTCCTAATTCTCAATCACCACATGCGGGTGTTCAACCTGCTCTTTCCGAGTCTCTGCCCCTCATGCCATTTTCGAAGTGGCCTCTCGTGTGTGTCCCTAGTTGTAGGAATTCTGTTTAGATCTCAGGGGACTCCTAATGATGGTTATTCTGTAGTTCAGTCGTAATTTTGATGTGATTGTGAGAGGAGGCAAGAACAGTATTTACCTACTCCTCCATCTTGACCGGAAGCCTCACCCAGTCTCACAAAGGGGCTTCTGGAAAATAGAATCTTTCTCCACCTTCAGTAGGGTGTCAAGTTACCCACTGAGGAGAACAGTCTGATACCCAGACAACCAAGTGGGTCATCTTCTCATAAATGTGTGAATTGAGGAACATGAGGAAGATACCTCCTTCCTAATTACAAATGCTTGAAATTGAACCTTTGGAACATTTTTTTATTAAAATGTAAATACCTGTTTTGATTAATTTACACAACAGTGTGAATCTTTTAGTTCGTTGTTTCCAAGAAAACAAGTCTCTGAGACTATAGTCTAATGTAATTAACATGACAGTCAAAGCCTTTCATAATATCTAGTCTTTATCTTCATGTCTAATTTCAATTGCCCCCACTCTCTATCCTAACACCTCTCCCCACATTCCACACATTCCAGCCAAAACTAATAACTTGTAATATGTTAATGTTTTCTCTACTTGGAATGACCTCTACATCACTTTTTCCCCCTAATTCTTAATTGTCAATCAAAAACAATACAGGTGCCACCTCCTTCCAATAAGCCACTCCTCTGACCAATCCGCAGCCACAGAAACATATCTATAGTCTGGCTCAGGTGACCATCCCTTGTTCCTTGTGCTATTAGAGAAGCTTGTATTTTTTATCTGTTTTTTTAATCTATCTATATAATTATACATATATCATATATGTTATATTTGTTATTGGTATGCATTATTATTATTCAATTACATATAAAATAGTGTTTTTAAATAAGAATAATAGTAACTATATCTAAATGCACATGGTTAAAATAAACAAACAGTGCAGAAGATTATGAAGTGAAAAGTAGAATATTTACATATCCTTCCAACCATAGTCTTAATCTCCATAAGTGGTCTCTGTTAACAGTTTCTTATGTATTTTTCAAGAAATATTTGATGCATACACAAAACTATCTGTATATATTTTGTTTTCACACGGACATGATCATACTGTTCTGCACGCTGCTTTGCTCATTCTATATACCACGAAAAGCTTCCCATATTAGAATATATATTTGTTCTAACCTGTTCAGAGGTCTCCAACCCACAGGCCATGGGCTGGTAACAGTCCGTGGTCTGTTAGGAACTGGGCCACACAGCAGAAGGTGAGTGGCAGGTGAGCAAAGATTCATCTGTGATTGCAGCTGCTCCCCAGCACTAACATCACTACCTCAGCTCTACCTCAGGTCATCTAATTCCAGAATTTGAAAGGACCTGTGAGGTATGAATAATTTTTACCTCTCAAGAGTATTTTCATGTTCAAAAGGAGACTTGTTAATGTACTGAATGACTAGCTAATGTTGGAATATTGAGTAAAAGTAACATGCAGATGAGGTATATATTTTTGGATAAGAGGCCTCTGTCCTAGGGTTCTTTCCATATCATCTGAGCTGGTGTTTTATCCTTAACCCACTCTCTACCCTGCACATAAACACATACTAAAAATAACACTGGCTAGGCTGGCCCTGCCTTTGTTCTGTTCTTTCTCTTGCTAGGATTGCTCTGCAAACCATGACAGGCTGTAGCCTAGCTCTTTTTTTCTAGCACAGCCTGGCCCTTACATAATTGCAGAGTCCACTATACCTTAAAAAAGTTAGATACAGGTAGGGAGTGGTTTGCTTAGCCCTCCAAATTGGAGTAAAGCTATCTGGGAGAAATGAATGAGTCTTGGAAGATTCCTGATGTTTCAAGTCCAATTGAAACTCAAACTACCCCTCTTCATCCAGTTATGGGAACCCACAATGAAATGATGTCCCCTGCTCTGTCTCCCCAACATTGATTAGTCATTAAATAAAAATTTATTTCTAATTTAAATAAATTAGAATAAGAACTCAAACTTTCTAGTATATACAATTATATTTACCTACTCACTTAATGAAAAATGTATCATTGAAGCCTTGCAGTACCTAACTACTAGGAGCACTATAGATTAATTTTATTAAGTTGTTTTGCCTTTAGGATACCAAGCACCCAATCTGGGTTTTATTAGATAAGAACAAATCATGTATGTATGTTAATTTTATAGTGAATCTGAAAAATTTCAGATGCAAATCACCTTTCCTTTTGTCTTTAATGAAGACACTCTGACACTGCAAAACTCCTTTTCTCCATCTCCACCAGACTGCCTGAGCAGCACCACTTCCAATGTGACCCAACCCCATTAAGAGTTCTTGCCTTAACACACTTAATTCACTGAATTCATGTATGATCATAAATTGAACATCTCATATCTTTGAAAACAGTTGAATTTTTAAGATTTGCATGTTTATAAGTTTGAATTTTTTAAACTACCTGTTTTTTTTTCCTTTTAAAATAGAAGATCTAAATATAGGCCTCTTAAATCAATGTTCTATGAGGACAATCGGCCTACAAAGTTGTCTAAGAATTTGGTACATTCTGTATGTATCTGAATTCAGCAAGTTTTAAAAGCGATTGCAGACCATTTTTTGGTAGTGGATTAGGATCACTCCCTTTGAGCCCAAGACACTGCTCACAAATCATCATCTTATGGTTTCTTCAACTTTTCTCACTTTAAAAGTTTTCATTAAGCACTTCCTAGAAAATTGTTTCTCTATTGGAAGTGGGATGTCGTTGAGAGAGCAAAAGATATGTCTAGAACTAGCCTATCCCTGTAGAAAGTGATGAAAGGTGGACTGAGTTCACATACTTGATTTTACCGCCATACCAATCCCCATATATAGCAGAAAATATATGCTTGAAATTAATATCTCTAAAAAGGAAATTAAAATAAGAAGTATAATTTGCATAACATTAATTTTGAGGAATCCTTTTCAGTCTTAAGGTGGAAAGAATGAGATTAACAGAGAAAAGTATAGCCCAAGATATACGTAGTAGGGAATGGTTGAATAAGGCGGGTATGACTCAGGATAATATCCAAGCCAGGAGGTAAGATATAGGTAGTTTATGAAAGCCATGGGAAAATTATTATTTCTTAAAGTACCCCATTTTTGAGCAGATGAGTTGTTTGATTCTTAATTCTCTGCCCAATTGTGTCAAGTAATGGGCAACATAGGTGTTTGTCCCAGGATAGAATAATTATTATGGATGCTTGGGCTGGAGAAGCAAGTCAGAGATCCAAGTTGTTGGATGCACCCAGAAGAAACAAGAAAGTTCCATGTTCAGTAAGCAAACTACTTACATATTCCATTTAGCAGTATGTCCTGTCCCTTCTCTTACTCTTGATAAGTATACAGGCTGTGAGAAAAAGAAACAAGGGTTCTCCAAACTCAAGGTGAGTATTAACCAAAAATCCAAAAACAAACCTCTAGGGGAAGCAAGCACCACAAATTAGAGTCACCCAACTCAAGAATCAGGACTAATGCCTAAGGAAACAGAGTAAATAAGAGTTAAAGAATAGCAGAAAATTGAAGAGAAAATTGATCTAGCAAAAAATAACAGTATAAAATTTCTCAGAGTTGAGGAAAGACAAAAATCTTCAAGTAAAAAGCATGCACCAATCACTGGAGAAGCTAACTTAATAAAAAGATAACCATAACTAATAAACGTCAGGGTGAAATTTCAAAACTCCAAGGATAGAGAAAATAAAATCTGTGAAAGTTTCCAAAGCAATAAATAGACTCTCTACACAAGAATTATAATCTAGCTAGCATCAGATTGCTTATCAGCAATGTTAGAAAATAGTAATGGCTTATCTTCAAATTAATGAGAAAAATAATTTGGAATTAAAGATATTATACTCAGAAAAACTAACATTTAAGTTGAGGGGATGAGGGTTGTGCAAAATGAAGTCATTTTTCCTTGAACATGGAAAGACTCATGTGTTTCACCAACAGCAATTCATCTTTGAATAAATTACTGGAGGTATTCTGCAGCAAAATGAAAAGTGAACTGAAGTGGATGATGCACAATAAAAGAAACAATGGTGACAAAAGATGCCAGTAAAATTATAATGAAGTCTAAACAATTATCAGTTGAAAAAATAATGTGGAATTAAATTTCAGATGATCTCTACATGGAAACTTATGGGGTTTAGGAGAAAAGAGAAAAGAAAGATAAACCATTGCTACGGTTGTTGATTTTTACATGATGAAGATATATGTATACACACACATGTATATATACATATATATTTTTTAAAAATCTAGAAATGTATGGAAATAAATATTTCAATATTTTTTAAGAAATTAAAGTTAACTAGAATATGTGATATAAAACTTCACAAAACTACTAGAGAACAAAAATATGGTTTCCAACTTTTTCTATCTGACTATTTTGCTTAGCATTATCTCAAGATCCATCTATATTGTCACAAATGACAGTATTTCATCTTTTCTTATGCTGGGTAATAATCCATTATATATAGGTACCACATCTTTTTTATCCGATCATCTATTATAGGACACTTTGGTTGCTCATATGTGGGATATAAAACTGAAAGCAACAAACAAACATGACAAACAGAGACTCTTGGACATGGATGTAGATTAGTGGTTACCAGAGGGAAGAGGGGTAGGGGAGGTAGAAAGGGGTGAAAGGGGTCAAATATTTGGTAACGGAAAGAAATCTAACTTTGAGCAGTGAACACACAATGCAACATATATACGACATACTGTTGAATTGTACACTTGAAACTTATTTGATTTATTGTCACCCCCATAAATTTTTTAAAATAATAAAAATAGATAAATAAATGCCATCTTCCAACGAGTTGATAGAAAGGGGAAAAAAAACAAACAAGAAATCGTGATAATTAAAAAGATAAAACAAGATGGCAGGGATAATCACAAGTATCAATAATCATATTTAACTGGAATAACTTAAATCTTATTAAAAACAGATAATCTCAGGTTGGACAAATAAAGTCTAACAATATCTTGTTTAAAAGAGATATATTTTAAGCAAAATGCCACATGAAACTTGAAAAAAATTGACAAAGACACTTGAAGAAACTGTTAACAAAAATAAAGTAGGTGTAAGTATAGTAATATCAGGTAAAATAAAATGCAGACAAAAATTTAAAGAGAACAGGGAAAATAGTCAGATCCCTTGTATACTTTCAATTAGGTTGTTCTTATTGCTGCTGCTGCTGTTGTGTTGTAATTCACTACATTAAAAGATTGAAAAAAAATTATGAAATCACCTCAACGGATGCTCAAATTATTTTATGAAATGAACTAGTATCAGTATGATGCATACCATTCGAATAGATCTAATTTTATTATTAGTAAAACATTACTTTTTGAAATTGTGACAATTTTTATTTTTTTAAAGATTTTATTAAAATATAGCAAATATACAATATTGTATTAGGTTCAGGTGTACAGCATAGTTATTCAACATTTATATACCTAAAGAAGTGATCACCATGATAAGTCCAACAAACATCTGACATCATATGTGCTATCACAATATTATTGACAATATTCCTTATGTTGTATACATCCCATAACTTATTTTTTTTATACCTGGAAGTTTGGACCTCTTATTTCCCTCTACCATTTTCCCTCATTTTGATTTTTCAATTACAGTTGACATTTAATATTATTTTATATTAATTAGTTTCAGGTGTACAGCAGAGTGGTTAGACATTTATATAATTTATGTAGTGATCCTCTCCATTAGTCTAGCACCTTGCACTATATATAGTTATTAAAATATTAATGACTATATTCCCTATGCTTTACTTTACATCCTCATGACTATTAAATAACTACCAATTTCTACTTATTAGTGCCTTCACCTTTTTCACCTAGCTCCCAATCCCCTCCCATCTTGCTACCATCAGCATATTCCCTGCATCTATGAGTCTGTTTCAGTTTTATTTTTTTCTTTAGGTTCCACATATAAGTGAAACCATATGGTATTTGTCTTTCTCTCTCTGACTTATTCAACATTTATATACCTAAAGAAGTGATCACCATGATAAGTCCAACAAACATCTGACATCATATGTGCTATCACAATATTATTGACAATATTCCTTATGTTGATACCACATCCCCATAACTTATTTGTTAGCATAATTAGCATAATTAGCATAATATCTTCCAGGTCTACCTACATTGTTGGAAATGATAAGAATTCATTACTTTTCATGGCTGAGTAATATTCCATTGTGTGTGTGTGTGTGTGTGTGTGTGTGTGTGTGTGTGTGTGTGTATAACCTATAGTCATGGGTTAATTGGCACCAGGGCTTTAGGGTGGGCCCTTATCGGCATTTTATATATTATATATACCACTCTTTTTTATCCAGTCGTCTATTGATGGACATCGTCTATTGATGGACATTTAGGCTGGTTTCATACCTTAGCTACTGTAAATAATGCTACAATGAACACAAGGATGCATATGTCTTCTCAAATGAGTGTTTTGGATTTTTTAAAAATAAATACCAGAAATGAAATTGCTGGGTCATAAGGTAGTTCTATTTTTAATTTTTGAGAAATGTTTATACTGTTTTCCATAGTGGTTGCACCAATTTTCAATCCCACCAACAGTGCACAAGGGTTCTTTTCCTCCCACATTTTTACCAGCATTTGTCGTTTATTGATTTATTTATGATTGCCATTTTGACAGGTGTGAGGTAATATCTCATTTAATTTGCATTTCTCTGTTGATTACTGACATCAAGCATCTTTTTATATGTCTATTGGTCATCTGTGTAAGGTAAACGTGTGAGACGCCAAGACAAGTTTTAAAAGCCAGCCTTTATTAGGAGAGGGCTCCTGGGTGAGGTTCACTGGTCCTGAGAGGAGAGGGGCCAGAGAAGTCACGCCCTGGGATGGGAGAGCATAGTTTTTACAGGGTTATGTGGGGGTAGGGTATAGAATGGGGAGTGTCAGTTGAGCGTCTGGGTTGGGGTAGTGGCTCCAGGGCTTTAGAGTGGGCCCTTATCGGTTGGGCATCTGGATTTAGGGTGGGCCTTTATCAGTTGGGAGTCAGGATTCCGATGTCAGGCTGGGATGTCTCCAGGTAGGTATCCAGCTGGCCCTCCCCCACTGACCTAACAATCTGTATGTCTTTAAAGAAATATCTACTCAAGTCCTCTGTCCATTTTTTATTGGATTATTAGTTTTTTTGGTGTTGAGTTGCATGAGTTTATTATAAATTTTCAATATTAACTCCTGGTTGGATGCATCATTGACAAATATCTTCTTTTATTCATTAGGTTGTATTTTCATTTTGTTGATGGTTTTTGCTGTGCAAAACTTTTTAGATGGTGTAGTCACATTTTTTTTAAATTTTTATTTGGCTTTCCTTGCCCAAGGAGATATATTTAAAAAAAATTATTAAGAGCAATGTCAGGGAGTTTACTGCCTAGGTTTTCTTCTAGAGGAGTTTTACAGTTTCATATCTCAATCTATTTCAAGTTTATTCTTCTATGTGGTGTAAGAAGGAGGTACAGTTTTATTTTATGCATATATCTGTCCAGTTTTTTCAACACCATTTATTTACTCCATTATATATTCTTTCTTCTTTAGTCATAGGTTAATTGGCCATGCAGGTGGGTTTATTTCTCAGCTCTCTATTCTGTTCTATTGATCAATGTATCCCTTTTTATGCCAGTAGCAGAATGCTTTCATTTCTATAATACTGTATTATAGCTTGATATCAGGGATTGTGATACCGCTGGCATTGTTCTTCATACTCAAGATTGCTGTGGCAATTTGGTGTCTTTTGTGGCTCCATATAAGTTTGAAGATTATTTGTTCAAGTTCCGTGGAAAATGCCACTGGTGTTTTGATAGGGATTGCATTGAATCTATAGACTGCTTTGGGTAGTATGGCCATTTCAACTATGTTGTTTCTTCCAATCCATGAACATGGAATATCTTTCCATTTCTTTCTGACTTCCTCTGTGTAACATCACACAGGTTTGTATCTGAGGAAAAGTACATTTTCCAGATTCTTGGATATGGTTGGACGGGAGATGAGAAACTCACAACTTTTCTCCCTTGCCACCCTCTTTAGTGCTTCTCTCCTGCTACTGTAGCTGATGTCCTTATGATAGTAGAATTGTGAATAGTTTTGCGCCCAGAGACTTGGGGTGAGATAGAAGTCACAATTTCTCTTCCTGAGATGGCTTTCACTCTCCAGTTCAATTCCCACTGATTTCATGGTCAAGACCGCAATACTACTCCCTGCTCTTGTTACTATCCACCCACCTTGCTCTTCTCACTCCAATCACAGGCCCGAATAATGCAAAGCACTCCAGTTGACAACCCATGGCAGTTCAGAGGCCATTCTGCTCCCCCAGCCCCACCTTCCTGTACCACCTCATACAGAGCATTGTGCCCACAGAAATCCCTCTTATAGAAGCTTAATACATACAGACAACAAAGCAGGCACATTTGCATTTTCAATGTAGGGAGAAATTGGGTTAAGGGGAATTTCAGTGCCTGAATCTTGGATAGAGAATAGCAACAGAGTAAAGGCCAGTGTCTTCAGAGAGATGCCAGAATCTGTGGACTCTGGAGACATGAAGAAGCAAATGGGGAAGCCAGGGCAAGCAGAGGGGACTATAAATAAAGGGTACAGTTTGCATTAAGCTGGCTCTTATTCATGACTTGTTTGTGATTCAGAGTCCAATTCTCCAACCTTAAAAGAGCTGTACCTCCTCCCCATCTTATAAGGATATAAAAAGGGAGGCCAACTCACAAAAACTATAGAACACTTTGAAAGGAAGAAATTTAGAACTACTCATAGTGTGGTAAATTTTATTAGTGAGCATTGTCTCTCTTGCTTTCAGAATATAACAAATGGCTTTAATAGCTAAAGGCATAGTTATCAACAAGATATATACTCCAACTTCCTTACACATTTTCACCATGGAACAGAACAAGGCAGGTCCATTATGGACCCCCATTAAAGAAGTTAGTTACTCAAGTATCAAGAGTATTTTGCCATTAGGTGTTCCCAAAGGAAGAAACCTGGGGAAAGTGCTATTGTGATGCTATGGGCAATAAAAGCATCTAACAAAATGAGATACTTTCTGTCCCTTGCAGTAATGACTTTACCAACTGCTAGCAGGGTGCACACTGGCTCAGGCCCACTCACAGCCAAGAACAACAAATCTGCAGACAAAGATCAGCATAGCTTGAGTCAAGGTCAAAAGCCTTAATACATATATTTATTTACTTATTTATTATTTGTCTACTTAAAAAAAATAGTGGTGGTGGGCAGGAAAAAGTGGCATAGATGATAGAGATTCTGTTCATCTCTCTTCTGACAAAATCAAAGTTGTAACAGAAACATGGAGCAAGCAGCAAGAAAAAAATTACCTGGGATCTAGATGAGCAAGCC